>PVJX010000198.1:269887-335622 GCA_004027295.1 Dolichotis patagonum | reverse complement strand
TCAAGTCCCCAAACGCCAGCCCAGCACTGCCCTGGGGGCTGGGCGGGTTCCCCGACCCAAGAACTACACCAAAGCACTGTGCGGGGGATTAAGTACCTCCACGGAAAGCAGCCTCGCCCTTTACAGCTCACTTCAGCATGGGGGAACCTCTCCCAGCCTGGCCTCGTCAGCCTCACACGCTTGGAAGTCCCGGGTGCCAAGTGGACGCCCGCACCCTTCCTCTGGGCTGAAACTGCAGGATGCCGACTCCTGGACCCCGGGCCGGGGCCACCGAAACGAAGTGAAACTAGCGCTGCGCTCCGAGAGGAGCCGACGCACCCCCTCAGCGCGCGGAGCCGGAGCGCAACCAGCGCGCCGCGCGCACCACGTGACCGAGCGTGAAAGCCGGCGCCGGCCGCGAGGCGCGCGCAGGGGTCGGGCAGGAAAAAGGGCCGATTATTTCCCATGCTCCCTTCATTTGCATATGAAGCGCAAAGAAGTTACGTTGAAAATTAGGTTTAATTTAGTCTTAAGCACAAAGACGCAAGAAACAATACAAGTAGGTGACATAGAAAGTGAACATAATTTCTAGAATAGTTTGGCATTAGAAGGCCACTATCTACTCACCATACGTGTAAAACACTTTACATTCTTAGCTTCATATAGTCTTCGAGAAAACAATCTCACACACTTTAGCACCACAAATAGTAAAATCGGAGTTAAAGCGTAAAATCATGCACAAGAATATACAAACATAAAGTAGTCTGGTTTTTCTCGCATCTTGACTTTTCCTACCTTGCCTGTTGTTCTTTTTACTCCGTACTGCGCGAATAACTGATTCTTACTACTGTTGGTCCATTTTAGGTCCGAAACATACGTCACGGAATGTAGTGAAATAAAACACACGGACTGCACTGTGACGGGACAGCGATCGACTCCTGCGTCCTTAAATAAAAATAACGCCCCCACTTCGATTGTCACTTTCCCACTGCCGACCGTGCTGCCCCGTGGGAATCACCGTCACCGCCCTGCAGGGGACACTGAGGCCGCAGGATTCTGGAACTAGTAAGTACCTGGAAGAGGGGTTTCTCGAGTCCGAGGGGGAATCTCAGCACAGGTTTCCCGTGACGACTCTGCCAGTATCAGCATCTTCCCAGAAAGACAAGCAGCGGCCACCCTGCGTGTGCCGGAGCTCGGCTCCCGCGGCAGGTTACGGGGGAGACCGTCTCCACCCCCTACCCCGGGAGCCGCCCCAGGATGCCCGACCCCCTTCAGTGGCCGCTTGCAGCCTCCGGACAAATGATTCCTTACAGGTGAGTCAGGACCACAGCCGCTACTCCGGGCTCACAGAGGACAGACAGTCTCTGTGGCTGGTTTTCTCCTCTTCCCCGAAAGTCGTCACGTTCTTTGAAAGTCACTTGGGCCACGAATTAGCTGAGTAGTGTTAAAGCTCTCTCTCTGGGGTGCAAAAGAAACCACTAGTGTTGGTATGGCTGTCTCTCTTTCAGCGAAGTGCAGGGCAGGAGACAGAAAGAGGGTCTTATGGGGTAAAATAGAGAAGAGTAGGCCAGACCTGGTGGCGCACACCTGTAATCCTAGCACTCAGGAGGCTGAAGCAGGAGGATCCTTGGCGGTTCCAGGCCAGCTTCGGTTACAAAGTGAGTTCAATGCCCAGCCTGAACTGCATAATGAAACTGTCTTTCAAAAAATAATTAATTAATTAATATCTGTTAAATGATTTTTTAAAATACAGAAGCATGAGCAACTTGGTCCAAAGACTGTTCCAGTCGTTATGAAGACATGTATCACTTTTTCTTTTTCTTTTTCTTTTTGAGACAGGGTTTTGCTATGCAGTTCAGGCTGACCTTGAACCCACTTTGTAGCCCAGGCTGTCCTTGAACTGACAGCGATCCTCCTGTCTCAGCCTCCCAAGTGCTGGGATTACAGGCATGCACCACCACACCTGGTTTGTATCACTCTTGGCATGACCATTCTCACGGATGGGGACTTAGGAAATAAACAGGCAATTTCTAGTCCTGGAAAATCCAAAGACTTGGCTGAATTTCCTGGCTCTGCTCTGACTTGCTGAGTGGTGGTGGGCCAGTCCTTTGCTCCTTCAGAGAGACACAGTCAAGAGCACTGGCACTGCAGGGTTCCTTTCCAATGCTGGTGCCATGGGTTTTTACCTCTGTATCTCCACCATCTTCAAGGGGCCAACCTCGACAAGGTACTTCTGCTTCCTCTTTCCTGGCCCCCAGAGAAGTAGAGGATCACAGACTGGGGTCCATCTGGGGACTCCTGAATCTCAGTGCTGGAAAATGAAGTTAAAGGGAACCTCAATCTCCCAAGACTCAGTTATATCACCGCTTCTGGCTTGTGAGGGGCGCTCTTAGCACACCTGCTAAAGCAGCTACTTCCCTCCTGATAGAGATGAGGACGCTGAAGTGCTGAGGGACTCCACAACTTGCCCAGTGTCACAAGACCGGCCCTGGCCACTGAGACCTCTGTCAATCTGCATGCGTGCGTGCGTGCGTGCGTGTGTGTTCTGAATTGAAGGCAGGCATTGTGCTTCTGCAAAGAGTCAAGGCCACACTCTCCAGCAGGCTCAGTGGGACTGGGTAGACAGGTACATGGTCAGTGATGTTGCAAAACATGAAGGCGCCCTCCTCCCTTGGGACAGGGCCAGGAAAGGAAGAAAGTTTTCCTATTTTAGGTTGGCAATGACTTACTTGACACCTGCCCCCCAAACTAATCCTACTGATGAGGGATCTTCTTTCTGAACAGTACGCTTGCGCTTAATTAACCTTAGGCAAATGAGCTTAATTGCTTCTCTGTGGCAGTTGTCCAGCCGCAGCTAGGGATTTCTTCCCGCAGACGTTCCCAGCACCTCAACGAGCTGCCCACGTTGGAGCCCTTTCACCCGACAGTTGTGCACCTGTGGAGCAGGGGGCGCTGTGTCAAGAGATCACGAGAAAGGGCAGCACGTGACCCTCAGTTATCAAGACGCAGTCTCTCTGGAATCAGACCCACAGCCCTGAGCAGGTGTCCGGAACCGAGCATGATTAGACAGGGCTTCCTTCCATGTGCCCTGAGTTGGGGGGTCTTCTAGTCGCTTTTGGGGACAGGTTAGTCATGTGCCAGGGGAAAGGGGATTGGAAGTCACACACTGGTTTCTTACAGGGGGAAAAAAAAAACAGGGCAACATGATATTGCCCCCAGGTGCACCCCTACTCCCTCGGCTTCTCACCCTCGATTCTCCAGACAGGTGGGAGGGTAAGCACGGAGCTGTCTGTCGCCATCCCAGGAGTTCCGGAGGGAACGCGGTGGAGGCGGAAGGCGCTCATGTCACCGGTCCCTTACTTCACGCTTTGGACTCCAGAGCCAGATCCCATGGGGACGCCTCCGGGGCCTTGGGGCGCCGAACCCAGCAGCGCGAAGAACACCGCGAGGACCTCTGAGCCCCGCAGTCCCTGTCACCCCGCCAGCCAGCTTCTCCCCGCGAGCCAAGATTCTCGGGTCTGGGCCTTCTGGCGGCAGCTGTAATGCTCCAAATCCGTCGCAAGGTGGCAACATTGTGGCGAGAAACATTTAAAGTCCTGGGTGTTTTTCTAAAGCATATTTTCCCTATTAATGTTTCATTTAACTTAATTAGAATCTGGTAAACTAATTAAAGTAGCTACGAGACCCGCAATAAGCAATAATTCGTATAATTATTGATAATTACATCCATACCAATCGTTTGGTTATTAACATTGGGGGGCAAACACATCTAAAGGGAGGCAAAGCCCAGGAGTGTCCCCCCTCCACTCTACCTTGTGGATCCGATCCGCCTACACCCCGAATCCGTAGAGATTCTGGCCCAGATGGGGGCGCCTCCTCGGGCGGGCCCCAGCTGTCTGGTGCTTTGTCCACTTGGGGAGTTTGGGGAGAACGGGTGGAAAGGAGGATTTGGTTAAGCGCCTCCGCTGGGCCTCTAAGGAACTTGTCCGGGTGGTCCCTGCTGTGCCCATTTTGCGGAGACTGAAGGTCGCGTTTCCAGGGTGCATTTATGCCGCGGGAAAGAAACGAGGTGCACCCTGCCACCCTCGCTCCGCGCCGGCCGCGCCCCAGCTCCATTCCCCCCTGGCGCGCCCTGGAGACGCAAGTCACTTCCTCTCTGGATGTCACTTTTGGGTACGACAGGGAACTGATCTGGTGGGTCCACTGACAGGAAAGGTTCTGACACCCGGAGAGTCCTGGCGGGGAGAACTCGAGGTGACGCCTTAGTTTGCCTCACCGCCAGCACCTCCTCAGGTCCTCGCTGGACTCAGCCCTGGAAACACTTTGGGCACTGAAGTCCCACAGCCGAGCGCAGAGAGGTCGGGGATTGGCTTCCAGGGCTGCGGGGTGGCGCCCCTTCCCAGCAGTCTGCAGTGCGCTGCAGCCCCCTCGCTGCCCGCCTCCCGGTTCCCTGTCCCCGGATGCGCAGAGCCAGTCTGGGGTGTCCCAGAGCGACGCTATCGAGCGAGCGCAGGTCCTGCAGCGGCGGAGGCTGTTTACCTCGCAGCGCATTTGCACGACGCTCCATGGACAAAGGCCTGAGAGTCATTTTATAGAGGCCAAAATTGAGGTACAAGCACGGGCGTGCTCGGACACACACGCCAAAGGGCGCACCAGGGCCCCTGATTAGCAGAGGAGGTACAGTTCAGCCCCTCCAATACTTCCCGCTTAACTACATTCATCCTTTACACCCCACCAAGAACAAAAAATAAGTATTCTGCAGTTCCATTATCTGTAGCCCAATGGGCAGGTGCGTAGGAAACTGAGGCAGCAGAGGCCCAGCCATGCTGCAGCCCCAGAGACTTCCCCTTCCCCTCCGACTTCAAGTCAGGTGTAGCCTGGGCACTCTGCCTTCCTCAGTAGCAGGCCGGGCCTGTGCAAGGTCCAGGTCCCTCCTTCCTTTACAGGCCTGTGGGCCCAGCTCTGCCCCCCCTTTGCCTTGCTCCCTGTCTCAGCACCCCCGGGTCGGACAGCAGCGCCAGCAAGCCCTGTCTCCCAGTACCCCGGCATGGGCGTGGGCACTGGCATGAACGAACTCTGGGCCCCTAGGAGAGCTTGAGGGAAGGTTGGCCGCATGGGACCACGAAATCACCCCTTTTTCCCTAGTCAGGGCCTTAGGGGGCGCCCTCAAGTGGAGGGGGCGGCCGATGGGCAAAATTGGGAGTGCCTAGGTGGTTCAGGAGAGGTCAGGAGCAAGCGCAGCTCTAACCCCGGCTTCCCGGGGGGCCCCCACCCCACCTGTAGCAGGACCCTCTGCCCACGCCGCCCTCCCCTCTCCACCACACTCCCACCTCGGCAACCCCACAAAGTGACAGGTTTTTCTTTTATTAAAAACAAAAGTCACGAATACAGGGTGGTCTCCCTCAAACAGGCTCCAGGTGGTCGCCATCTCGTGAGTCAGGTGTCGCCCTTTTAAAGTGCTGTGACATCAAGAGGTTACAACAACAAAAACAGACAAAGCAAAAAAAGGGTGGAGGGATGCAAAACGGGAAGGGAAGCGGGTCCAGGAGAAGAAAGAAAAATAACTTAGGCTCACAAATAAATGAACAAGAACCTAACACCGAACCGAGAGACTCAGGACATTTACATCCATTGCACATAGCCACTTTGTCCTTGGGACAGAGTTTCACAAGTGGGCAGGGAGGGGGCAGCGGCGCCAGCGAAGTCGCTACACTGTATTCATAATCGGAGTCCCAGGCTGCAAACCCGGCGAGGGTGGGGGCGTGGGAGGGGGCCTCCTTGTCCCCCTTTTCCTGTCCAGTTAACCCCTTGAGTTCCGAGGCCCTGGGGCTTGACCGAGGGCAGAGCGGTATTTACACTTGGGAACGGCCAGGCCCGGCGGGCGGCTGGGCCGGGGGGCCCCGAGGCGCGCGGGCAGGCGGGCGGTATTTACATCGGTCGGTCCGAATGGCTTGTTCCGGCTCCAGCCGCCGGGCGTCACAGCGGGTATTTACAGGAAGGAGCAGCATGGCTTGAGGGCGCGGGGGCGAGGCCGGGAGGCCCTAGGGCAGCAGCGGGGGCTTGAAAGAGCAGCTGCCGGTGCAGTGACGGGGCGTCAGCATCTTGCAGGAGAAATGGTGCAGGGCGTCGTGGGCTTCTGGGGAGAGAGTCGCACCGGCCACGTTGGTGCCTCGCCCGCCTCGCCGCGCAGCCCGTCAGTCCCCCTCCTCGGTCTCCGCGACCCTTTGGACTCAGGGGTTCTCAACCCAGCGGGCCACAAAGGAGGCAGGCGAGAGACCTGGTGAGTGAGAACCACCCCTCTGGTTCCTTAGCCTTGTCTTACACGACAGGAAACTGAGGCTCAGAGAAAGAGGAACTGACCTGCCCAAGGCCAAATGACTCCGAAGGCAGATTTTTTTTTTTTTTTAATATCCAGAGCTCAAAAGTTTGTTCCTTCCTGCCCCACCGCCCTAGAATAAGCACCCTCCCTTACCGCCGAGCCTCACTTCCCTCTTCGCGGCTTTTGATCCAAGTGGCCTGGCCTTCACCCACAAGCTGCTGGAATGGCACAGCGCCCGCATTCATGCGCCCAGCCCCCTCACCACCCATTCACTCATGTAGGGTCCCAGGCAGCCCCTGGCACCCCTGCTAGTTTTGTCAGTCCTGCACCTTTTAATTTCTGCTGGATGGCATAGCGCGCCTTCCGCTCCTGGTCAAGTTCGTTACACAGGGTATCTGGAAGACAAGGACGGGTGGGCGGGTGAGGAGAGCCAGAGGGCCCCGGGGCTGGCCAGCAGGGTCACAGCCCAGGCCACATCCTACCCCTCTCCTGCAGCCAGAGAAGAAACTCCTGGGAGGACGAGGGGAGGAGGCGCCAGCGTTCCAAACTGCAGACTGGCGGAGGGAGGAAATGGCCTGGGATGGCGCTTAGAGGCAGACGGATCTAACCAAAATTAAAGCAAACTTAGGCATTACTTCCCAGGTAATTTTACGCCTCGATTTTTAATTTAGAAACCATGGAAATTGCCGCGATAAGAAGTTCAATCACTCCATGTAATGATGCCTGCAAGCCGTTTGCTGGGCTGGCTTGCCATGCTGAGGCTAATCAGAGTATACAAAGGATATTAAATAAAAAAATAATTGTTAAATTACCTTCAATTTAAATCCAAATGACTGAGCCAACATTGTGGGCTCCTGCCAGACGAGAGGCAGTTACAGCCCGTGCCTGCGCTCACCTGACTGCCGTCTTACCTCTGACAATTTGCAGCTGTTGCACCATTTCTTCTCGATAAGCCAATTCCCTCTTCATTTGATCCTGAAAATTATCTGTGCAAATTGATTAAGTGAGCGCTGTTGCACTGCCTCCTCCCCCGGCTCCACTTCCGCCTCCCTCCCACCCTCACCTCTATCCCCTCCCTCAAGTCACTTGCCTAGCTGGAAACCCAGGAAATGGGAGTTCTGATCTGACCTGGGGGTTTGTGTCTGGAGGGGGAAGCCGCCCACACCCAGCTCCCAGACAGTGGGTGAAGCTGTTGAGTGGAGTGGGCAGGGATGGAAGTACCTTTGAGACTCTGAAATTCTCGTTCCAGCTTCTTGCGGAGCTCCATTTGCTCCAGCAGTAGTTTTTGCAATTCTTCTGTGAAGGGAGAGAAGGGGATTCAGGAGAGGGTGTGGGGGGGGGCGCGAATTCTAGGGACCTACGAGGGACTGAGGTCCTGAGACCCAAGTTGTGGTTCTGGCCTTCAGCACTCTGCTTTCCATTTGCATTCAAAGGATCTGAGAAAAGACACAGGGCTAGGGGTAGGATACCCAAGAGAATCAAATTCAGAAAGATGGAACCTAATTTGGATTTCTGGGCCCTTGTTCTGGGGGGTGGATGGGAATAACCAGTTTAACATCTGCTAAACTGTTCCTAACTCCCTAACTTTAGAGGATGAATGACCCATAAAAATACGACTTTCCTCTTCAAGGGTCAATCCTAACCCCTCCTCTCGATACAGATCAGGGAGAATCAGGTCAAAGCTTTGAACAACCTTCCCAGAGAAATACAGAAACTTAACACTTTGCCTACAATTTCAGGAGATTTGCACACTCCTCCCTCCCAATCCATGCTAAGACCCCTCACATGACACATAAATGATGGCTGGGGGTGTGGGAAAGAGAGCTTGCACAGCATGCATGAAGCCCTAGGTTCAATTCCCTGTACCCTAAAACAAACAAACACCAGTGATTTTGAAAGTAGTGGCATATCCTGTGAAGTCTGTAACTAAGACACATGGACGACCACAGGAGACCACTAACACTTGTCCCCTTTCTCCCACAAATTCCAAGCCTGCCCAGAGGCTGGGCGTGGACCACTCTGTTCAGTGCCCTCAGAAACCAGTTCCAGAGAGGTCCAGTCCCTGAGGCTGCTTCAGCCACCTGGCTGTTAGTATTTGGAGCCTCCCTGTGGAAGACTAGCTTAAAACACAGGAATGGAAGACGGAGGGGGGAAAGTGGGGGTCCAAGACACCCCCGTTTCTCTGTGCTTCAGGCCACCATCCCCTCCTTGTAGGCTGAGCAGCGACCCTGGGTGTCTGCAAACAAGCTCCATCCTCACTGTGGTTATGGGTCAGTTGGGGGGGGGACACACTGCATCCTCTCCCATGGTCCTAACGTAAGTGCCTCCTTGCTATCTTGCTCTTCTAAAATAATTCTGTTTTCCAGGGAGTTTGGGGAACTCCAGATTGTCCTGCCCACTCGGCCACAGCATCCAGTTCTGAGAGTCATCACTCTCTCTCTTACCAGCCTATCCAGGCAGACTTGGGCCTACAAGCCCATTCCTGCAATAAACCTCCAGGAACTTGGTTACTCTACCCATCCACTAACCATGCTTACACCTTTGTGCCAGTATGATCTCTCTTCCCAGGGCAATAAAAACTGACCCTCCCTCCCCTCATAGCCATGGCCTTTCCACAAACCCACTCTAGGAACTGTATGCTCTGCACAGGCAGGATCCACCTCCCTCCAGCACAGCGTACCCCCATTTCACAGATGTGACCTCACCTCTGGCCAGGTTTTCAATATCCTTCTCCACCAGCTGAGTTCCTGTGACATCCAAGGTGAGTCCGTCTTCCCCTAGGATGCAAGGGCAGGTGAGAGGGGTTCTGCACCCCACAGGGCTTGAGAGGGGAGGGAATGGTTCAAGTGTTCGGACCCCCCACCGCTCCCCAAGCTCTGTTGGAGAGCCAGAGAGAGGGCCCAGGGAAGACGGGTTGTCCTCGGGAAGGAAGCGCCCTTTGACCTGTTTTAGGTGGGTGAAGGTGCCCCCGTTTCCTTGCCTCAGGCTCTCTAGCCTTGCCCAGAAGAGCCCCAAGCCACCCACGACTCAGCAGCTCCAGCCTCCAAGTCCCTCTCCCCATGTTTAATGGTTATCTGCTCTCTGAGGAAGGAAAGAACGGGTAGCCGCTGGGTCATGATGGGAAGTCTAGCTCGCCAGCCCCTTGAAACCCGGGCCGCCCGGGTGCCAGCTGCCAGCTCCGGGCGGGCTCACCTCGGTCTGTGTTTGCGGGACTCGGCTGGGAGATGCTCCTTTGGTCTGAGTAGGATTTCCTCGTTTCCAAATCGTCGGCGGTCGAGTGATTGTCTTCCTTCTCTGGCTCTTTAAAGGCAATAAACCGAGTTTCAAGGAGAGGCAAAGAAACCGTGACCCCGATAGCGCCAGCGCTGCTGCCGCGGTTGGGGCGCCCAAGCCCTAATTAAAAACGTCGTGGCCGCCTCGGGTTCCCGGCTGTGCGCCCCGAGGCTTTGGGCCCGGCCCCCCTCCCCCCCGCATGACCGGGTCTGCTCCTTCCCCCGGCTTCGCGCCCCCTCCCCAGCCCCCGGGAAGACAGTGAGACAAGCCGCGGAGTCCACCAGGGACGCGCGACCTACATCCGCGCGCAGATACTGGGGCAGCGCGAGCGCGTGGCTCGGGTCTGTCGGGGTACGCTCGGGGCCCGCAGCCCAGGCGGCCACCTGCCGGCTGGGGTTGGTGTTGGGAGGGCGCACGGTCCAGCCAGCCGGTTCCCTCGGCCCGGAGGCCTCCTCTGCTAGCAACGCGGCCCCAGGCCAAGGGCACCCCGTCCCCGCCCCCGGCGTTGCCCCGCAGCTACGCCGGCCTGCTGGGGTACCCGATCGCGCAGCCAGGCGCCCTCCTCGTCCAGTCAGACCCTGGTAGGCCACGGGGACCCCAGGCCCAGCACACTTGCTGCATAATGAGGGGGCTGGGAGCAGCGGCCCAGACTGGGGTGTGTGTGTGTGTGTGTGTGTGTGTGTGTGTGTGCGTGCAGGGCTCGAACTCACGATCAGGCACCACTGAGCTACATCCCCGGCCCTCCCAGAGCGGGTTTTAAAAGGCTGCAGGAGGTGCCTGTGTGCTGTGGAGGAGGCAGCTGGGCACTGTGTTGGGGTCACCACCCCATGGCAGTTGGGATTTGTGGCTCAGCTGCCTTTTTCTTCCATGGCTTTTCTTTCCCTCTCCCCTCCTCTCGCTTCTGTCTTTCTGCCCTCGCTCCTCTTTCTTCCCTCGCAGGCCTTGCCCGGCCCGGCCCTGTGCCTGCGGTGGCCTCGGGGACAGTGGGACAGTGGCCCGCGCGCGGCCTGGGCGGCGTTACCGTGGGGCTCGTGGGCGCAGAGGTAGGAGGCCGCGGGCCCCAACGCCGCCGCCGCCGCCGCGCTCTTCACGTGCTCGTCCCTCTCCGGCGCGTACACCTGCGGCGGCCGAGAAGTGACAGGCGGTTAGTGGGGCGCTGGGTGGCCGCCCGCCCCGCCGCGCCCGCAGGAAGCGCCGAAGGGTGCGGAGTGGACCCGGCCGCGGTGACGCACGCGGCCCACCGGCGCCCTCGGAGTCCTCGTCACCGCTGTCCATGCGGGTCATTACTGGCGCCCGAGAGCAAATTACTCCAAACAGACAGTGGCCCCCGGGGCCGCTCAAAGCCGCCCCCACTTTCTGCGCTCGCCCCCTTTGCGACATTTTCCTTCCGCCCGCGCCAGCGCCGGGTCCCCGGCATAAATGACGCCTTTCGCATCCGGTTAATGGTTCGCGTTTTAATGAACCGAATGGAAAAGGCCAGGTGTGCGCTGCCACTTTCCGCATGGCCAAGGGTCCCGGCCCGGCTGACCCGAGACCCCCACCCAGCCCGCACACAGCTGCCCAGCACCCAGCACTGCGGTTCCCAAGGCCGGAGTTCGAAACTGCTTGTCGGGGTGAAGGAGGGAGGTGCGGGGGACCCCAGTATTGCCGAGCCACTTGCGGGGAGGCTGTCTTCTCCTCTCCCTTTCCGCTCGTCCTCCTTGGGGTTCTGATCCCCCACTGGACAGGCGCGCTGGGAGCCCAGCCTCCCCTCTTCCTTCCTCCAGACCCCTCCAGCAGCTCTGGATGTCTGGCCGGTCTCCTCCTCACACCCATCAACAAACACAAAGCACACTGGGTCGAAGGCCAGCGCCCCCAGCCCACCGCGCCCGGATCCTCCGCACCCAGCTCCAGGGCGCCCGCGGCCGGGCCCGCCCTGCGCGCAGGCGGTGCGGAGGGGGCAGCAGCGAGGCGCCCCGGGCCGGCCGGGCGCGGGGCTCACCTTGGCCGTCGCGGGGCCTCCCGGGTGCCCGCAAGGCTCTCGCAGCTCGTAGCCGCCGTTCGGAGGGCTTCTCTCCGGTCTCCGCACCGCGTCGTCGGCTGCCAAGTCCCCGAAAGCCGACCGACCTGGGGGTGGCCCGAGGCGTCGCCGGGGGCGGGGGCTACCACCCGGAGAGTCTGTGGGACCATCGGCGCCTGAGGAGGCGGCAGAGGGGGGCCCTGCGGACGGATCACCGTCTGGGCCACCTCCCGCGCTGGGCTCCGAAGCGTCCTGGGCGCCCTCCTCGTCCGGGAAGCGGTTGGATTCCACGTCCACCTCGGGCTCGTCCGCGGTGTCCACGTCGGGCGAGGCAGAATGGTAGCTGGAGCTGCCCTCGCTTAGAAAGTCCGGGCTCACGTAGCCGCCGCCGCCAGTCCCCGAGCCAGGCCCGGGCGCACGAGCGGGAGGCGCCGGGCCCGCGCCGTAGGCCTCGCGCGCGCTGCCGTAGAGCTTGGCGATGCTCTCGGCGTCCTTGACCACCGGTCTGAAGGCCGAGACGTAGGAGCCTTTGCGCGCAGGCGGCGGCGGCGGCGGCAGGGGCGCTAAGGAGGGTGGGAGCGCCTCGTCCGCGCCGTCGTCGTCCGGCGGCCCGCGGGACCGCGCGCTCGGGCAGCGCTCCTCCGCTCCGAGGCCGCCCTCCTTGGCTGGCTCCGCGCCATCCAGGGGCTCTGGTCCGCCCCCGCCAGCAGCCGCGGCGGCCGCCGCTGCTGCCGCTGCTACTGCAGCCGCCACGGCCTTGGCCTGGCTCTGTGCGGCCGGGTACGGTGGCACCGCGAGGCTGCCCGCGGCTGGCCAGAACACGGGGAACGTCGGGTACACGGTGGCGGCCGCTGCCGCTGCAGCCACCGCCGCTGCGTCCTTGGCTGCGCCGGGGGGTTGGTGTCCCCAGAACATGGCCCCGCCGCCCGGCCCCGCCCCTGCGCCCGGGGGCAAGTGGCCAGCTCCGGGGCCACCCGCCCCGGTGCCCGCGCCGCCGCCGCCGCTCCCAGCGCCCGGGCCGCTCTTGGGCTCCCCCGCGCCCAACACGGGGTCGTCCTTTTTGGGGCATAGACCGAAGGCCGTGGGGAAACCGTACGGGTGCGGGAAGAGCGGCGGGGGGAGCTTCTGCAGGAGACCAAACCCTTTGCTGGGCACCGGGATCACCGGGTAGCTGCGCACGCCCGCACCGCCTCCAGGCCCTCCGGGGCCCGCCGGGCCGCCGGCGCCTGTCGCCAGCCCCAGTCCGCGCGGTGCGTGGGGAGGAGGTGGGCCCGGCGGCCCGGCTGCCTCGTCTTCGCCGCAGCGCAGGCTTTTGTGGGGCGGTGGGCCTGGGGCCATTTCGGCGCCGCCCCCTGGGCCGCCGCCGCCCCCGGCGTTCCCCTGCCCCGGCCCGCCCGAGCCGCCATTCGCGCCGCCTCCGCCGCCGCCCTGCAGCGAGAAGGTCCGCTTGCGCGTGCCGCCGTTGAACATGGCCTTGACGTCCTCCCAAGCGTGGCTCAGTTCGTCCGTGGCCGACTTGTCGCTGAGCTTGAGGTGACGGCGCCACGAGTTGAAGTTGGCGGCGTCGGGCTGGGTGTACTTGGCGTCGGGGGTGCGGTGCGAGTGGAAGATGAACTTGTTGGGCGAGAAGTACATGCTGCAGTACCCACACTTGATGCACTTGGCGCGGGAGCTGTTGTACCGCGCGGGGATGAAGCTGCCGCGCGAGCCCCACGCGCACTCGTGCACCACGTCGAAGGCGAAGTTCTCGGGCAGCTTGGGGGGCTTGTGCTCGCCCAGGAAGGACTTGCACAAGCGTTCGGCCTCGCGCTTGGTGATCATGCCGCAGCGGCGCGAGGAGATGGGCATGGCCCCGGCCCGGCGCAGGATCTCCAACTGCACCGGCGTGCACTGCACGCACGTGATGCCCAGGGCCACGCGGCGGTTGTGGATCTCATTGTAGCTATAGTTCTTGAGGAGGGTGTTGGAGATCTGTGCCAGGCACAGGCGCTCCTGGCCGTCGATGACCAGCGACACGATAGGGACCCCGTACAGCGACGTCTCGCCCACCTGGTTGGGTTTGAGGGCGCTGGCGCCCGAATAGGGCTGCAGTTCTTGTTTGGAGTTGGGCGAGGCGCTGCCCTCGCGACCCGGCCCCAGCTGAGTGGTGAGAGCCTCCATGCCGCCGCTCCTGCGAAACAGAGAAAGCAGAGAGCAGATGAGCCATTTCCAGAGCCCCCACCTCGGCTGGGGCCCGCCCAGCGGGGCGCACCGAGTCGGGAGCGCGGGGGATACTTGGTAGTGGGGAGTCCAATCTCTTTGGTTCCCGAAGTGGGGAGTCTTTTGTTATTCAGACCCGTGTCGGCGCCGGAACAAAAGCTCCCGGGGGTCTGAGTTGGGAGAAGGGGTCATGGAGAACTGGGGTGCCCCAGCTGCCAGGAGCCCAATCCCAGTTTTGGACTGGGAAGGAAGTGGGACCCAGAGACGGAGAGTGACTTGCCCAAGGCCACACAGCAATGCCATTAGATCCAGGCTTTCTGGCGCTCAGATCCACGCGCCGTGAGCCTTGAGCCACCCTCGCCTGGGTCCTGAAGCCCGCACTTCGGGGACCCGCGGCCCTTTTGCTCAGTAGCGCATGTACGCGGGCGGGCGGGCGGGGGCAGTGTGCGGAGGGAGGGAGGGAGGGAGGGGCGGTCACTGCCCACCTTCAGCCTGCCGGGGCCGAGGAGGGGGCAGGGACAAGGGGGAGGGACCGGGGCTGCCCGGGAGGGGGAGAGGCGGAGGCGACCGCTGTTCGCGGTGCTGAACCCTACCCTCGCCGCAGCGCGCCGTGCGCTCCCGGACCCAGGGCGGCCCCCACCGCTCCCAGCTCCGTGCCGTGCTTCCGGGGACCGCAACGCAGGTTTCCACCAACCCCAGCTTCTCGTCTCACGCCTGGCGCTCCGCGTTCGTTGGGCAGAAAGGTTCTGGCTAGATTCAGAAGCCGTTTCCTTTCCAGCCATCAGTAGGACAAGGACTGAGCAGTACGGAGCCACATTTTCAGCATTTTTAGCTGCATTGCAAACCCAAAGCTGGCTTCCTTTTGGGTCGGTGCGTGGGGCAGAGAGGTCCTCAAAGAAGTTTCTCAGGAGCTGTGTCTCCCTCACTTCTGACGGCCCGGTCTGCGAGCTGCCCTCGTCCACAGCGGTCCTTTCCTGTCCGGCCAAACGCGGTCCTTGATGGCCTGCTTCGGGGGTGTTTCTTCCCGGGGGTCCTTCGTGCCTCTCTGTCCCGACTCATGTGGGCCGCAGGGAATCAGTCCTGCGGTCTCCAGCGCCCCGCAAGGCTCCAGGCACGGAAGTTGCTGTGGTCCTGCGCTGTTCTCTGGCCCAGACAGGGAGACAGCCGCCGGGAAGACCTCTGCAGCCACGTGGGGTGGGACCTGGGGATTGACGTTTAGGGTCTTTTAGGTTGCTCACACACACAAGCCTCCACACTCAACCTGGCCGGGGGCTGCAGCTGCTCCCGCAGCCCGGGCACCCCGACCCAGAGGGCCTCTCCTTTAACCTCGGCCGGACAGGCAAATCCATTTTCAGAAGGGCAACTTCAACCGCGTAGGAAGTCCGAGTTCAAAAGCCTTGGGCGATGAGGCTGAAATCTCCAGTCTGCCTCTGTCCCCTTTCCTATTTATGTAGGCGCTCTTTATCTTTATCTGCAGATCTTATCTGTCCCCGAGCTGTCTGTCTCTGCCAGTTCGCTCCTGTTTCTCCCATCTGTCTTGCACCTTCCTCAAGTACCAAGCTATTTATTATCTGTTTCATCTTTATCTCTTAGAATCAAACTGAAACAAATTGACCCTCCCTTGGCCTTGAAGTCCGTGGTAACATTTCAGCAAGCAAAAAGGAAAAACAACAACAGAAAACCAAGGTCCTAACTCCCTGGCTGAGGGGTCAACAAGACGAGCCGCGCGCCCCGAGGGAGGGCGCTCCGGCAGGCTGCGTAGGCGGCCGGGGGCGCGCGGCCCCGGGAAATGACTACAGCTTCTCGGTTTTCCGAACCCGGCGAGTGTGCCGGGCCCGTGTCCAGTGAAGGGAGCATCCCGAACCGAGGCCCCCCCGGGCTTTTCCCGAAAAAAATAAGGGGCTCCGGGCCTTGGAGCCAGAAGAAGGGGGCCCTAGGAAAGGAAGAGCATTTGGAGGGGCCAAAGCGGAAGGCACCGGGTAGGGTCGCGCTCAGTGACAAGGAGCCAGGCTCGGGGAAGCCTCGCCGGCTCCGGGACTTGGGGGGGTTGCGCTTGCGGAGGGAAACGGGGCGCGAGGCGGGTGGCGGTGGGAGCCTGGCGGCGGAGTCGTTAGGTTTGATAAAAACAACAGCCACGAGGGTCCACATCGGAACTCAACGAAAAGAGAGCGGGAGCGGAGGGGCGCGGGGACTCACCGTGCGGCGGCGGCCGGAGCCGGGCGAGCGAGGCGCGCGGCGGGCGGAGCGGCGGGCGGGATCCGGGATCCGCCGGGCTCTCCGGGTGACGGCGCGGCCCCTCCCCGCGCGCGCGCACAGCCGCGCTCCCCGGCCCCCCCCCGCGGCCCCTCCCGCTCAGCAGGATCCGGGCGCCGGGGCCCCCGGCGCGCACACTTGTGCCCGGAGCCGCTGCCCCCGAGGCCGGGGACTGGCCCGGGGAAGAGGCCGCAGCCCAGGGCGCATGGCGCGGCGGCCGGCGCAGTCCGAGTGGCGAGGCCGGTGCGGGGCGGGCGCGCCTGGCAGCTGTCAGCCGGGGCGCCACACCCACCACCCGCGCGGCCCCCTCGCGCCCTCCCGGGGTCCGCCGCCCTCGGGCCACGCGCGCGGCGCCCCGCCGCCTCCCGCAGTCCCAGGCCCCGCGCGCCCCAGGTAAGCGGCCGCACACCTGCGCCCCGCGCCCCGCGCCCCGCACCTGCGGCCCGCGCTAGCCGGAGAGGCCAGAAGGGAGGAAGGGCCTGGGGCCTCAAAGTTTGCCCACAGGGACACAGTGGGGCGGGTCCGGAGCCCTCCAAGGGGACGGGAGGCGCGCAGCTAGCGCCCGGTGGCGGAGTTGAGGGGAGCCCAGAAAAAAGGGGAGCTGGGAGAGGTACTTCACTTTCTGCCTTCCGGGCAGCGGAACCACGCGTGGTCCTAGGGAGTCAACAGGGTCACCAGCGCTGAGGACAGGGACTAGGGCACAGGGCACGGAGAAGGCAGCCGGGAAAGGGCAGATCCGCCTTCCCCAAGGCTCCCTGGAGGCTCTAGGCTAAGGGCCACTCCGCGCTCCTTCTGGGCGGGGGGCGGGGAACCGGGTGCCGCCCCCACCCTGCCCGGCCTAGAATGTCTCCCACGTCCTGGCCATCAGGCGGGAGTCTGGGTACTCTGGGCAAGACCTGAGGTCAGCTGCTCGGTTACCGCTGTGACTCAGTTTCCCGGCGGCGGTGGGTGGGGCGCGGCGTCCAGCGGCGGCGGCACCTTCTGCCTTCCCAGAGCTCCGCTCCTCCGCACCCGCCCCTGCTCTCTGCCCTTCCCGTGGTCCCTTCTTGGGTCCTCGGCTTCTTTTTCTCTCCAAACCTCGGTCTCTTACTTCATTCGAGTTCCAAGTCGCCCCCACCCCCCGCACTCGGGCGCCCCCTCGCCGCTTCCACCCCCTGCCTGCCCCCGTGGCATTAAATGTCCTTAATGGACACGTTAATTAAACTGTAATTAATCATACTGTCCAGCCCAAGTTTGAACAATTACCCTAATCAAACAGAAGTTAATAATGGCAGGGATGGCCCCGGGGCGCGGCGGTCGCCCGGGCAGAGAGTGCAGCGGCCGCAGCGGGAGCGGCGAGGCGAGCGCAGCCCGTCCTTGGAACCCGGGCGCGCGGCGCCATAAATCTTCCGCGGGTGGCGGCCGGGGTCGCTCCTCCCGCCCCTGGTTTCCTTCTCGCACTGGGAGCTGGGCCCCCTCTCCCCACTGCGTCCCAGCTCCCCTGGGTTGTCTCCCCTTCTCTGCCCCCCTCTGCCCTTCTCTCCTAGCTCGCAGTGACCCCATGGAAGATCTGAGGAGCGAGTGATTGCGCAGCCCTAGCATGGGGGGTCACCCCCACCCCGCGTGTCTTCTGACACCCCCAGGACCCCTCCAAAGTTGCAGTGCACCATGGTCTCCTCTAGTTCGGTTCTTCCTTACCTCCCCGAGTGCCTCCCGCGCGCCCTGCCTTCACTCTGCACCCCGGAACCCCCAGACCCTCTCCTATCTGGGCCCGGCCCTGCGTGCGGGGCGTCTTTTCCGGCCCTGGCCTCTGCTCCGGGCCAGCCCTGCGGCTCTCTGTACCCACCTCTTCCCGGGGAGGGCAACGGGAACCTTCTTCCCAGCCGGAGTGTCACTTCCAGTTCCTGCCCCCACCTTGGCCCGGGCTCCCTTACCCCGTAATTACAATCCCACCTGGTAATTATTCTTAGCCTCCTAATGATCTTTTGAAAAGGAATCTCGGAATTCGACCTGGTGCTGACAACGATCGCGATTGCGGAGCTAGGACGCCCCTCGGGGGGTGGTGGGAGCGGAGAGCACGCGCAGCGTCCCGTGCGGGGGCCCTGCCTGTTGGGCCTCCATTGTCCTGCGAGGGCTGATTGCGCCCCCGGGGCTGGCCTGGGGCGTCCCTGGCAGCCGGGATGCGCGCTCCCCCTGGCCTCCCTTGCGAAGGGTGACTGCCACCCTGGACGACCGGCCCTGGGGGCGCGCGGGCCGCCTCTGCTCCGGGTTCAGCACCGAGCTGCGGACAGCTCCCCACCGGCGGGCCCTGCGGACCCCGGCGCTCAGGGCCCAGGACCCGCCTGGACCTGGATAGAGATGGAGGAGGCAGGGACAGAGGCTGGGGTCCCCCACTGCTTGGTGCTGGTGTCGAGGGTGGGGCTGTCATAGGGAGCGGGACTGGGGCTCCATTCTTACCGGGAACCTCATTTTACTCTGGGCAGAACCAGTTTTCACATGGGCCAAGGGACTGGTGATAATGACCTGGGGACACTTATTCCCATCTTACAGGCAGGAAGCTAAGGGTCAGGCAGGTGTGTCTGCTCGCTGCAGAAAGGGCCCAGCTTGGTGAGGCGGGCAGCGCGTGATTTCTGCCCCGCTCCTGACTCGGGTGCAGAGGAAGAGGCCTTAGCCAGCCAGGCCGCGGCGGGCACAGGTTCGGGAAGCCAGGGGTGGCAGAGCTGGGACTTGAACCTCGGTGCGCACGAGTCCCTTGGCTCCCACAGCGCCGTCCGGAGCGCGGGAACCCCGGGAGTCGCCGTTCTTGGCCTCCTGACTTCGCCTTAGTGGCGATTTTGCAGCTTTTATCTGCTGTCCAGTGCGCCCAGGGGCAGAGATCTGGACTCGAGATCCGGGGCGCTGTGGGGCGCTCCTGCAGCCCCCGCCCGGTCTTCCTGCCTGGGAGTGGCGGGAGCCGCGCCCACACGTCCGGCCTCAGCGCCCCTCGGCCGGGCTCGGGTTGGAGCCGGGTGGCCGCGCCTCCTCCGCAAGCACATATCTTTTACCAGTTGAATTAACGGCAGTTTTCGTCAGTTAATTAGCTTTAATTTACATAATTAGTACAGTATAAAGAGGATTGGGGATAATCATGGGGTACGTAGCGCTTACTGTGTAAACACGTATTCTGAATTAAAAATCAGATGTAATTAAGGCGCGCAGGCCCTGTTTAGGCAGGGTTTTAATTGTAATGAATTTCTAATTAACACTCAATGATTGCCAAATGCAAAGGGCTGTAAAATTTTCTTGTAGTTTTGCTAATTTATTGTTTACTTAATATCTGGATAATAATCCGACGGCCAGATAGACCGCAGCCCGGCTGCGTGGCCCACGGAAGCGGAGGCGGCGGGGCGGGGTCTGCTCGGCCCACCCGGGGCTCAGTGGAGCCGAGGGGGAGGGGCCTGCGAGGGGCCCAGGGGTCCCCGAGCCGCCCGCCTCGCTCCCGCTCCCGGGGTGGACCGAAGCTGAAGCTGGAGGGAGCCGGCTGCATGTCGAGGGTCCAAGTTCCGGCCCAGAGGAAGATGCTTGGGGTCAGAGGTGAGACCCTCCGGCCCGCAGGATAGAGACGGAGGCGCAGCCTCTGTGGCCCAGATCCCGCAGACCGCTGAGCGCCCCCAGACCGTGACTTGGTCTCAGTGTCTGCATCTGTAGGATGGGCACAGGGAGCAGCACAGGGAGTGAAGGATCCACAGAGGATCCCCCCAGACCTGGCCTGTGAGCATCTGGCTTGTGGGGCGCGGGCAGGGGCGGGGCGTGGGGACTCCGCCCGGGGTTGGGGTGCGGGGCTCAGCAGCAGGCCTGGGTCTGGAGGTCAGGTTCCTGCTGCCTGTGCTGAGGGGCTCTGGGCACCTGGCCACACGAATTAGGCTGGGAGCACCGAGGAGGGAAGGCAGGACCAGCCTTCTCCACCCTGCGGGGCCACGCAGAGGCCCGAGAGTGGTCCGCAGCCCCCACTGGCCTTGATTTCCCCAGCACCCCCTCCGCAGGTCTGCAGCCGGGCTGCCTGGGTGAGCCTCTCCTGCTGTGGGTGCCAGCTCAGCAGGCGGCTGTGGGTGTTGGGAAGTTTCCCACCAACCTCAGGAGCACAGTGAGAAAAGCCTGTGTCACCAGAGGCTTTTGCCTCCATCGCAGGCCCCAACCACCTTCCTCCCGGCCAAGTGCTGTGATCCTGCCTGTCCTGGGGCCAGCGCAGCCCCCACTCTAGCTGGCCCACAGCTGCCCATCCCTCTCTACTTGGTGGTGGTTTTCATTTCGGCATTACATTGCTTATGGGTTGTTTCCTCATCACCTGTGTTTTCTGTCTCTCATGCTGGAATTTGTCATTTGCTCTTAACACCTTAAAACTGGGCCTAGCACACAGTGGGTACTCAACATATTTGTGAAATGAATAAGTGAGCAGCATTTGAGTGTGAGGGCAGTGAGGCCCCGCCCAGGTCACCCCTGCGCTGGGGTCTAGTGGCCAATCTGAATCTGAGCTTCTAGGCTCCCAGGTGATGTCTGGGCCTCACGACTGGCACCTTCCACTCAGCCTCAGGCAGGACACGTAAGTCTTGGGAGCTGCTGGCAGGCATGCAGAGCTTTCGCTGGTCACCAAGGGCTCTCTTCCACGGGCTCCTCTAGCAAGACAGGGGTGCAGCTGGGGAGAGCGCGGTCAGGAGTCTGCCAGACCCGCTGTTTGTCTCCAGACCAGCTCTGGAGTGTGGTCCTCTGGTCTGGAGGGGATGCTGCATGGAATCAGTGAGGGCAGGGAGTGGGGCTTCACTGCTGGGGCTGGGCCTCGAGGCAAGTGGGGTGCAGCATGTAAGGGGGTGCAGACTCTCGGGGTCCTGAGAGTCCTCCCCTAGTGCCAGGCCTGCATGGGGTACGCGGCAAGGAGCAGGTGCTTGAAATCTTGGGTCACTTTGGGACGGTTGACTCAATGCTGGCGGCATCTGGTCCGCCAGCCGGGACAGGCCAGGCAGTGCTGTGCTCAGTTTGGGGTACTGGGCAAACCATAGGGCACCACATCACTGGAAGAAGGGCTGGGGTTCCAGGCCATCAACTCTCCACAGGTCCCTGAGTCCATGGTGCTGTTGCCGGTGAATGTAACCAAGATGTCACTTACATAACGCACACCTCTCCCACCAGGATGCTTAATTAAGCCGGCGATTTCTTGTGCACAGAGTGTATCAATATTGGGGTATTTTCACCATCCCAAAGGGAAAGAAGCCCTGTAATTATGAGCTATGGCGCCTCACTTCCTACTACTGTCTAGTCCTGGACAATCACTCATCTACTTCCTATCAACTTCCTTATCCAGGGCATTTCTTAAGAATAAACCATACGGTTCATGGTCCTCTGATGACTGGCTTCTTTCCCTTCAGGTGATGCTTTTGTGGTTACTGTTGCCACAGCACACATTGGCATCTCATTCAGTTTTATTGCCGGATAGTGTCCCGCTGTGGGAACAGACCACGTTTTGTTGCTCTGATGTCTGAGCTGTTCTAATTTTATTGCTGTGACTCGAGACGCTGCCGTGCACATTGGTGCGTGTGCTTTTGGGTGGCCGCATGGTTTTACTTCTCTTGGGTGCACACCTCGGTGTGGATCCGCTGAGCCACACTGTCACCCTCTGGTGTGCCTGTGAAAGGAGCCTCCAAACTGCTCACAGAGCGCTGCATCATTCTGTCCTCACCAGCAGTGTAAAAAGGTTGATTTCTCCACATCCTCACCAACACTTATTATTGTCTGTCTTTTTTCTGTAGCTATCCCAGTGGGTGTGAGAGAGAATCTTGTGGTTTTGACTTGTATTTTCCTGATAAAATAATGTTGAACGCCTTTTCATGTATTTATCAGCCATTTGCAAACTTATACAAAGAAATATCTACTCACATATTTTGCCTGTTTTTTTATTGGGGTATTTTTATTTTTGTGTTGGAGTTCTTTATTGGATATATGGTTTATAAATATCTTTTCCCACTATGTTTTTTTTTGGTACCAGGGATCGAACTCAAAACCTCATGCTTGACAGGCAGGTGCTTATGCTGCTGAGCTAAATCCCTAGCATCTAGTTGTCTTTTCAATAAATTTTTTTCAACAGTGTCCCTTGAAGGACATGTTTTTTAATTTTGATGATGTCAAATTTATTTTATAATTTCTGCATTGTCTTTGGCATCATATCTAAACAGGCTTTGACATGATACTTACTCTCGTAGTTTCTTCTAAGAAGTATGTTTTGGCTCTGTAGGTTTATAATCCACTCATTTGGAATTAACTTAGTGTGTGGTGTGAGGTAGGGGTCTAGCTTCCTTCTCCAGCGTGTGGCTATCCAGGTGCCTCAGGACCATTTGTTGAAGATTCTTCTTGCCATCGTGTTGCTTGGTAACGCTGGCTTTTCTGGTCTGGAGAAATGAGTGCCTTCCCTTTCCCAGGAGAGACGATGGGTCCAGTCCTGCTGGGGTGTCCAATGAGCAGGCAGGTGTCCCAGTGGTGCCCAGGGCTGGTGTAGCTGCCATTTCTGGCTCCTCATACTCAGTCAGCATCCCTCAGGTGCCAGGAGCAGTGTACCCAGGCGGGATGGAGGCAGACAAGGCCTTGCCCTCCAGATCTTGCTTTCCAGCAGGGAGATGAACAGGAACGGTCACAGTGATACCAAGGGGTGACACCTGCTCTGGAGAAATAAGGCAGGCTAAGGGGGACAGAGAGGGACAAAGCTGAAGATGGGAGTGGCAGTGCTGGTGGAGGTGGGTAGCTTTTCTGCTTCTATTGATGCCAGCGAAGGGACACAGCTGTGTGCCAGGCACTGTGAGAAGTCAATAATGACGTTAACAGCTTCTAAAGCCATGTTACCTCTACCAGGGGGAAACTGAGGCATCCTCCCCAGAGTCACACAGCAAGTCACTTGAGCAAGCCTCAGACTCACCTTGGTGTGATTCGAAGTCCACACCCTTCATCGGTCCCTTCCATGGCCTCCCCACAGGACTGGCAAAAAGGGACCCAGGAGGCTGTGGGACGGAAGATTTGGGGTCAGAAGATCCCATTGAATCCTGCCTCTCCCACTGCCTCGCTGAGTGAGTGTAACTCAGAGAGAGAGATTTATTTATTTTAAGTTTTTCTGAGACAGAGTCTCACTATATACAGCCCAGGCTGGCCTCAAATTTGTGGTGATCCTCCTGCCTCAGCCTCCCAAGTGCTGAGATTACAGCCATGTGCCATCATGGCTGGTTTAAAGTATTTTAAAAACATTTTATTAACAAAATGATACATGGTCATTGTGTTACATTTGAAACAAGGCAGACTAGTAGAGAGAAAATGAAAGAGCAGTCACAGTCTCCTCACTCCAGTGTTTGTGTCTTAGAAGTGTTTCTTCCCAGTCAGGTTCCGTAGAGCATGCTTGTAGTCCCAGCAGCCAGGAGGCTGAGGCAGGAGGACTGCTGTGAGTTCGAGGCCAGCTTGGGCTACACAGTGAGACCCTGTCTCAAAACCAACCAACCAACCAACCAACACATCTCTTCCCAGATGGTTGGAGGTGTGAGGTACAGCGACTGATGTGGCCAAAGCTCTGGGGCTCCTGCCCTCCCTCTGCGTCTCTCCAGCCCTTCCTGAGCCCTGTAGCAAGGTGCAATGGTGCCTAGGCTGGGCTCCTGTACCCAAGGGAGGCCAGGTCAGGTGGGCTTTCCAGAGGAACCTCATCTCCATCGAGGCCTGGAGAACTGGCAGGAATCGGGCGGGAGGCAGAGGATGGTGGGAGAGGTGTCGCAGGCTGACTAGGGCTCAGAGGCAGAGTGGGAGCAGAGTGTCTGCTTCGTGGTGGGCACACGGTGGGTAGGGTGGGGGTGACTGCTCTGTCCTGGTCTATAAAGCCGGTGCTGGAAGGACCACACGAGAGCAGGCTGAGCACACTTGTACTCCCAGCAGCCAGAAGGCTGAGGCAGGAGGATTGCCCACAGTGTGGCTGATGGTGTTTGCTTGTTTGCTTACAACTTCTGGCCTGCTACCTGCATCATTTGAGAGAGACAGAAAGAAAGACAGAGACAGACAGACAGACAGAGACAGAGACAGAGACAGAGACAGAGGATTCCCAGGCAGGCCCAGCGCCACAGTCTGACTGGCTATTTTTAACTAAGTCTGCGGGCAAGGAGAGAGTTTTTATCCCTTGCAAGTGAATACAAACCGTTAGGGCGATGAATAAACGACAGAGCTGCCGATGGACTGTTGGGCTCAGAGGAGGGACATTTGTCTCACTTTAGAAGAAGGACCTGGAGGGCTCGGCCCCATCGACTCGGTCACTGTGCTGTTATCTGCCAGAGAGGTGGCAACATGCAGCAATTAAGACAAACTTTGGTCTCTAAGTCAGCGCCTGCAATCTCTGCGCCTTCAAAACAAGACAAATGACACCGTCACGGGAGGAGGCCTCGTCTCTTCACAGACTCCGTCCAAGTCATGGTGAATATTTGTGGTTGCTCAGCAGAAAATTTGTCATTACGAGGCCCGGGCTGTGATGGCTTCCCCTGTCCCGTGATAACATCCTCTCCATGGCTCGATCCGTGAGGGGCAGCAGTCAGTGGCACCTCTGAGGTGGCTCTCCCTGGGGCCCTCATTTCCCCGTGGTGTGATGCAGGGGTCTGGGGGGCACCAGCCTGCACGCCCAGCACCATCCTGGGACCCTTGTGCTGGGACCCAGACACTTAAGTCTCCCCACAAAGATCCACGTCTGTCTGGCCTACACAAGACTCCAGGCCCCTGGTCAGTGGCAGGACACCTCATCCAGGCTACACCTGGGGACAGGTCACACTGCCTTGGATCACAGGACCTGCAGTGAGGGTCCTACCTTTTCCCTCTGTCTCTACAGCCTTCTTGGAGGATCCTAAACCCTGGGGTTTTGTGTACACATTTCCCAGACAATGAAAACAAAGACAGAAGGAAAGAGGGACAGTGGCCTGTTTTTTTTTTTTTCTTCTTCTTTTTTGTGGCACTAGGCATTAACCTCAGGGTCTTTGCACTAGTCTTTTTTTTTTTAGTATTTTGAGACAAGGTCTTGCTAAATCATTAAATCACCCAGGCTATGCTTAATCTTGGGATCCTCCTGCCTCAGCCTTCCACAGTGCTGGGGTTACAGGTCTGTACCACTAGGCCCAGGGCCTGAGTATTGAGGGAGCCTGCCTGCTGCCGTGCCAAGACTCTGCAGCCCGTCCTGTCCTGGCAATGCTCCTCTCACACTGGCCTGGGAATCAGTGCGGGGGCCACACCCGGGAGGGTGTCACTGATGCTGGAGCCATGGGCAGTGATAAGCCCTGGGGGCCGGAGGCTGTTCCGCTCTGAAGGCCACATTCCCTGTCCCCTGCCCCTTCAGAGCCCTGGTGCGCTGACCTGGGCCAGGTCCTGGGTGGGGACAGACATGAGCCCCAGCCCTCGCCCTCGCCATGGAGCCTGGGTGACGGGGCGCAGCAGCATTCCAGCCTGGGGTAGGGGAGAACCGCTCCTGCCCACAGCTCTGGGCCTGTGCCCTGGGGCCTCCGAGTGCCCGGCAGCTTGGCCGTGGGGCCCAGTTGCACAGCAGGCTGAAGGGGCACTGCCCCTAGCCAGAGGGCGCTGTGCGGGAGCTGCCCAGGGCACCTGCCCCTCTTCTGCTCCAGGCCAGCGGGGAGCTTGCAGGCTCACAGGGCTGTCAGTGTGGGGTGAGGAGGTCATGGGTGCCAGAGGCCCCAGGAGCCCGAGGCTGTGACCAGAACTGTGTGACATGTGCAGGTGTGGACATTCCGGGTGGGGGGCTGGGCACAGCTCCAGGACTGCAGAATGTTATGGCTCCCTGGCCGTGGCACCTCGGGCAGAGACCCAAGAGGCCACTCTGCCTCTGCGCCCCTTTCCTGCTCTGTAAACTGGGCGGCATAACCATGCCATCTCTGCTGGGACTGGGGCCAGAATGAAGGAGCTGAGACTTAAGTCCTCAGCACCCAGCCTGACCTAAGGGACCTGCGTCTTCTCCGTCCCCAGGATGTGGGGCTGTCTCGCTCTCCAAACAGGGACGCCCAGTAACCCTGCCGGCCCACCCTGTGGGGGGCTGGGCCTCTGGGCGCTGCCTCTTCCTGGGCAAGCCCACCACACGTGCTGAGCATGGCCTGGGGCCTGGGCCTCCGCTGACTCAGCTTCTGGTCCAGAGAAATGGCAGCTGCTTAGGGAGCCTGGTGCCGTCTTGAAGACTGTGACAATGCCAAGCGAAGTGCCACGGAAGGGCGGCCCTTCCTGCGGCACTGGGCTGGGCACAGAGGGGAAGGCCAGCTCCACGGTGCTGGCCACTGGGCCATCACCCATGGATGGTGCTCCCACACCTGGGTGTCTCTGCCCTCACGCAGCTTCTCTCCTAATGCTGCAATGGGAAGTAAACAAGTGGCTTGTCACATAGCAGGAAGGTGGTGTGGCAGGGGCCCCAAGTCCCAGAGCAGGGGTGGGTGGCCGCGGTTTTCCAGTGTGGCTGGGTGAGTCCTGTGGGTACTCCTGGGGTTGGACTTGCAGTCCTCCTGCCTCAGCCTCCAGGTGCTGGGGTGACAGATGCGCACCACTGTGCCTGGCTTGGATCTGCCTTCCGTTTGAACAGACTCCTCCTAGCTACTGTAGAGTCATGGCCATCGTGGAGCAGGGTGGAACCATTCTCCACTGAAAAGGGAGGCGACAGCCGTGCTGGTGGCTTAGTGTGCGCGAGAGAGGGTGGAGGTGACGCACAGCGGCCTAGCAGGCGGGAGGGCCTGGTTCCGTCCCAGGGCACTGCGGGGTGGGCCCTGGGAGGAAGGAGACGATGCTGACGGAGACAAGGCTGTGGGGCCGAGACCACACTCACCTGGGGGTGGGGATGATCGGAGACAGGTGGGGCAGCGCTGGAGAGGAGCTGGAGGCCGGCTGTGCAGTGGAGTGGACGAGGGCCTCTCTGCGTGGGTCAGGTCAGTGGGCCGGTGTCACTGCTGGCCTGTGGCCTCTGACTGACCACACTCGGCAAACCGAATCCCTCAAGGGGCCTATGTGGGCCTGCAACCTGGGCTCTGCTGCTCCTCGCCACAGACCCCACTTTTTGTTCGCCACCAGGTCTGGGCTGTGGGCCTTGTCACCTGTGGGGAGCTCGCCGGTGCCTGTGGGTGCCTGGGTGGCAGACCTGTCACAGATGTCCCCAATCACGTGGAAACCCCGCCTGCCCACTGGACGCACTCAACACTCCGGCTGCACAGGGAGCCTCTCAAGGCAGTAACACTTTATTCCATCAGCGCTGCCCACAGGGCCTGACCTTCACAGAGCAGTGTTAGGAGGACAGAGGGGAGCGGGGCCAGGGCACCTCCACCTGCCATCCCGCCCTGCCCGGCCCTGCCCGCTGGAGTGGTGCTCAGGACAGGGTGAAGACTGCCAGGCAGGAGCTGCACCCCAGAGAGTGCCCAGGCAGGGCAGTCCACCGGCAGGGCAAAGGCGAGCGTGGGGCTGGGCCAGCGAAGCACTTGCGGTGCAGGTGGCGGGCGCAGAGGGGGTCCCCAGGTGAGCAGCTCTGGACTTCCCTGGGAGGCCTCACGGGGGGCCCTGCTGGCTCCGCCTCTCCTCCAGGGCCCTGCACACCCACATGGACACCACGGTGGCGTTTCCGTCATTGAACTGCACGATGAATGGGTGGCCCTGCGGGAAGAGAAGCAGGTATGACATCAGTCCCAGGCCTGCCCTTTAGTGCCCTTTCCAAGGCTCCAGCTCAGCCTGAACTGGCTTCTCTTTCTCAGTAACCCTGGGAGGTGGAGAAGGCAGCTTCTGGCCGCCTTTCTCATCCTAGGTCACGGGGGCCCAAGGCTGGACGCTGACCTGCTCACAGCACTGTGCTGACTGACTCTGCTACCACGTCCCACACTACCATGACCCAGCGCCATACTGCCTGGCCCTCCGTCAGCTCAGGCCAGGCTTGGCCCCTGTGTGACCACTTGCTGTCCAGTGGCTGCCCAGAGACCTCAGAATCATCTGGACAGATGCACTGCCGATGCCTTTTAGCTGCCAGGGCTGTCCACAGTGCTCCTCTAAACCAGTGGGCTTGTGGTGGGGGAGGGTAATCCCGCCGGGGGGGCAGTATGGGGGGCTGGCTATGTCTCTGCATGGCCTTCTCTGTGCTAACCTACTTAGCCCACAGGCAGCCCTGGTTATATTTAGCCGGTCCCCTCCCCTGCTCTGTGATCTGCAGGACACGCAGGGCCTCCCCAGAGCCCAGAAGAAAGCAAACGCAGGCTGCCACAAGGCCGAGGCCAAGGGACACTGAAAAGCCTTCTCTTCATCCTTCTTGGCTTTGCGATTTACACCTGCTGGCTGGCCATGAAAACCTGTGGCCTGCGTGGAGCCTCTGGGGAGCCGGAGAGAGTGAGCAGGGGAGTGGGGGATGGGCTTCCTGCTGCCCCACCCCCACGCCCAGCCTGGCCTGCAGCCCCAGCCCTGGGAACTTGCTCAAGGCAGCACAGAGGCAGTGAGCTCCTAATGTTCTCCCACACAGTGACCAGGAGAATGTGGAGCCTCGGCACCCACCAGGGCTTGGGGGACTGGGCCAGGGCCTGGAAAAGGGGCCGCATGGCCCACCTGGACCCGAGCTCAGCCCTGAGACGGCTCTGGGGACAGGAAGGAAGGATGCCCAGCCCCACAGCCCGTGCCGATGCTGTGTCCTCCTGTACTGCCTTCCCAGCTCAGGTGGAGGGCTGACCCTGGGGTGTGGGGTGGCAGGGAGGCATCTGCCACAGCCAGAGTGGCTGGTGACGCTCAGCTGGTAATCCTGGGACTTCTCGTGGCACCCTGGGGACACAGCTGCAGGGCCCTCGAGGAGCAGGGGGCCAGAGTGGGGGCTGTGGTGGTAACGCTTCGCTTCGCACTCCATGAGCACGGCCACCCCGTGCCCGCATTCTCTAATGGCTGCCTGGCGACCGGAAGTCCTCCCTGGGGCCCACGCACGTGCACTTTCTTTCCGGAGGCTCCGGAGTGGCGACCTTCTGCCCTTCTGAAGGACAAAGGGAGAAGCTGTGCTCAGGAGCCATGGCCCCTCCCCCCGCCCGGGGTAACAGTGCCACTTTCCCAGAATGCCTGGTGACTTTGGGGCCATATGCTCCATCTCTGTTGTCATCTGTTGGGGAGCAAGCAGAGCGGAACCGCGGGAGGGGAGTGCGGCATTCCTCCGCTCTGCTCCGGGAAGGGCCAGGGTGCATGTGCCCGTGTCCCTGCGGTAGCCAGGAGTGGAGGGGGCTGCTGGCAGGCCTGTCCCTGATGGGCCACTCTGCAAGGAAGTGACCCAGACACCTGGGCTTTGTCCCCAGACACTGCTGACTGGTTCCGGGAGGGTGCTGGAGAGGAGACACACAGACATCCACGCCAGCAGCCCCGTCTGCAGAGCCTGGCAGGGAGTGTGTGGGTGGGGGCGCTCTCTCTTCTGGCCCTCACAGGCCGCCTGCCAGTTACGGCAGCAAGAGCTACGGTGTTCCGGGCGCACAGGCTTCACCCCCAAAGATGGAGACTGACTGACAAGTCAAAGGAGGGGCTGTGCGAGGTAGGACAGTCCAGAAGGTGGGCATGGCAGGGGACGGAGATGAGGCGAGAGCCAGAAAGCTGTCATCTGCTGCCGACCCCGCCAAGGGCACTGACGGGCACAAGGAGGACGCTGGCGGAGGCGGGGTCCATCACGAAGGGCAGCCCTGAGCCCTCCATCTGAAGGCAGATGTGGCCATCATTGGGTGGCTCCGGGGCTCTGGGTGGGCTACAGTGACAGGGGCCATCTGGGGCTCGGCAGGCCGCACCCAAGGTCCAGTGCCCACTCGGGGACGCCCCACTGTTTGCCTGTACTTTGCTCTGAGTGTCTTCCAAGTAGGCATTTAGGGGTTTGGGTCCCCCTATGCCCTTCTTTCCTAAAGAGCGCCATGCATTTGGGTCACTCACTAACTCGCTGGTGTGGGCCCTGAGCAGAGCCTGGCACGCGGCTGGTCCTTACACTGTGCCCGGGACACATGCAGGTGACCTTTGCACTCTGTCCGAAGTTATGCCCCAGGCAAAAGCACAGGTCATGGCGAAGTGCCTTGAGTCTAAAGCGGCTAAGCTGAACCTCCCAGCACCCCCAGCCTACGGACAAAGGAAACCAAGGCTTCAGGACACTCGAGGTGGCAGAGGGTAAGGTTTAAGCCCGGGGACACCACACCGCCTGCCCAACTGCTAGTGCTCCCTGAGGTCGAGCAGAGTGCGCTGAACATTTCTACCTTTTAAAGCAGAGCAGCTTTCTGGTACTGTATATTTTAGGTGCTCAACAACTCATCTTTAACTGACGAACTGACATTACTAAGGAAAAAGGCTTGTGTCCTTCCTGTTCAGATTTGCATGTGTCAGGCTCTACTAAGCAAATCTGTCGAGCAGGAATGATGATATTCCCACTTTACAGATAAGGAAACGGAAGTGCAGAAAGATCGAAGAGCTTGTGTGAGGCCTACGCTGGGCCTCGGCACAGTGTGTGCGGAGCCCGGGACCCTGGCTGCAGCTCCGCCCTTGTCAGTGGTGTGCAGCCAGGGAGCCGGTGCCAGGCAGGTGCAGGGCTGGGCTATGATGTCCCCGACTGTTCTGTCCGTGTGACTGGACCCCAGAGGAGCTGGGAAAACAAGGCCAAGGCCTGAAGAAACTTTCTGGGCTCCACAGACCAGAATCTGTAGGTGGGAGCAGCAGGAACGTTGAGAAGCAGAGTACCCAGGGGCAGACTGTGCCCCGAACCCACACTCTGTGGAACCTTTCTGCACATCCTGGCCAAGCAGATGCCACTGACCCCTTCCCAGAACTGCTGGTGCCTCCCTGTGGGCCTTCCTGGGACCCACACGCGTCCTGCCGTGTGTCAGCTTCCTCCAAGACCACTGTGCCCTAGCTCCCGCTTGGTGGCCACCTGAAGACAGACTGCTGTTGAGTTCCATGGGCTGGCTGGTCAGGGGCTACCTTAGGAGCCTGACTCTCAGCGCAGTGGTGGGCGGGACGGGGAGAGGCAGCTCCCCGTGACAGCTGGCCCTTGGTGTCACTTTCTGGGACTCTGAGTGCCTCCGCTTTGGCCTGCACATTCATCACACGGGATCTGTAGGCACAGATGGCTCCGTCATGACCACGCTCGCCAGCAAACCTTTCTGCCCCTCCTGCTGCAGCGCCACACTGGTCCAAAGGATGCTGGAGCTGAGGAGTGGCCAGGTGCGGCGTGACAGCCCCAGCTCCGGGCTCCCCAGACAACACACAGATGTACCCCAGGTGCCATGCAGACATGGGGCTGCAGCCGCGCCACAGTAACACGTTCATGCTAAAACCACACCGCTCCTTCCCGAGTTAGTTTCACATAGTAAAATGTGTGCCGCTGCTAAAGCTTTAAAACTATCAACTAGCTGTGTCGTGGGGCACACCTGTAATCCCAGCACTCTGGGAGGCTGAGGCAGGAGGACCACTTAAGACCCTTAGCAACTTACTGACTCAGCAGGACCCTGTCTCACAGTTGAAAAGGGGAGGGAGTGCAGGTATGGCTCAGTGCAGGGCCCTGAGTTCAATTCCCAGAATCAGAAAAACAAAGAGAAAACAATTTCCCCATGAAACACACATACACATGCATGTGCACACACATAGTCTCTCACTCATACTCACACACCCCAAACCCACCAACTCAACCCCCACTTACCCAGAAGGAAAGTTCAGATTAGAGAAGTTAAATAATCTACAGGAAGGGGCAGCTGGGGACGTCCTCTGAACGGCTGGCAGGCGGCGGGCAGCTCTTCTGCCGGGGCTTGTGTGGGATGATGAATCAGAACTGTCACGCAAAGGCTCAACAATGGGGTCCCGAGAAGGGGGAGGCTGGAAGGACAGTGGAGGGACCTCCAGCCCCTGCCGGTCCCTTCCTTCCTTGGGGGAGGCCCCTGCAGAGGGCAGGCTGTGGCCTGGGGACCCTGCACCACCCCAGGGCAGCCAGCAGCTGTTCACCTCTGACGGGCTCGGCACACAAGGTCCTGGGGCAACCCATGGCGGCACAGCCTCCAGTCTACGGAGTCTTAGGGCAGTAAAGCTGCCACTTCCTGTCACCTCGGGGTCTTATTTCTTGGCTGGTTTTGAATGCAGAGAAGCTGCCTGACCGACAGACACCCTGCGCAGGGCAAGGGCCATGGCTCTGACACCGGTGGACCCCAGGGTCCTGCAGGTGAGGTGCTGCAGTCAGGAGAGGCGAGCGGACGCTGCCTGTGTCCAGGCAGGGGCCGTGGGCGCCCAGCGTTTGTCCTGAGCACGTGTTTCCCAGCCCCGTTTGCCCTGGCTCATGACATGCATTACAATCAGCCTTCCAGGGTTTATTCTTCACGGCCGGTACAGGAACAGATTTCTCTCCAAATACTCAATTATTAGCAGCAAATTGCTTATCTCTAGGTCTTTTAGATGGTACGGAGGCACTGAGGGGGTCAGGCAGCTCCCTACCTTTCATCGGAGTAGCCCTACCTGCTCCTGACACAGTAACTGTTAGAGTGGCCTGGTGGGAAGACAGCAGACTCTGAGACGGTGGAGAGGTGTGCAGGGCCTGTGCTCCCCAGCAGCCTATGGGAGGGACAGTGCCTTGGTGACTCTGGCAGGCGTGGCCAGGGGTGCCTGGGGGTGCTGCACCCATAAGTCTGTGTCGGAGGGAGCTGAGCCTCATCCTGTGAGTGCCAATGACGGGGGCAGTGTGGTGTCCTGGGTGGGGGACGGCAGCCCCCCATGGCCACCTCCGGCTGGGCAGGTACACAGAGGACTCCAGACAAGGGCGCTGGAGGGTGGGGGTGTCCTGCTCTGGGCCACGCCAAGGACCCCCTGAGAGGCCTGTGTGGCGGCGCGAGCTGTGACTGGGAGCAGTCAGAGGATCCAGGGGCTCAGGGTCTGCCTCGGGTGACACTGTGTGGGGTGAGGGTTAAAGATGCATGGTCCCCTGCAGGTGTGACACGTGCGCTCTGAGGCCGGCCCTGCGTGTGGGGCTCACCCGGGCATGGCAGCCTCTTCCCGGCTGGGTGACACAGCCTGGGGGCCATGAATGAAGCACGAAGGTTTCTCTGGCTTCATGGTTGCAGAGGTGCTGATCCCGGCCTGGTCGGCCCTGTTGTTAGAGGTCCTGGGGAACTCACTGTGGCGGACGGACGTGTGTGGGGCTGCAACACCTGTCACTTCACAGCCAGGACACGAAAGGCAAAGAGGGGGACAGCAGGGCCCATGAGCCCCTTTGAGCATACAAGTGCAGTGACCCAGGCCTCAGCCCAGTTTTCCCCACTCCCAGTGTGCCAGGCTGGCGACCACCCCTTGAACACACGGGCCCAGGGCAGGGCACCTCCAGATCACACTACAAGGAGTGATGGAAAGATAGTGAATGTTTACATTTAAAAGATAATCACAGGAAAAGACACATTGCCAGGAAAAATGGGAAGTGTGTTGAAAGCAAGGGAGCGCATTTTCAGGGAAATTACTAGTAGTATGTCTTTTGCTATATTTTAAATCTGAACATTCACCATATGTTTTGATTACAGCTCATATAACGGCGTATCAGTACAGAGAAGGTGAGAGGACTGTCAGCCACAAGAATGAACACAATCCCAGCACTCAGGAGGCTGAGGCAGGAGGACTGCTGCAAGATTAAGGCCAGCCTGGGCCAATTAGTGAATTCAAGACCACCGTATAACTACATAGCAATACCCTGTCTCAAAAAACCAAAGCAAACCAAACCGTCCCAAAACAAACAAAAAATAATTAACACAGTTTCTGGCACCAGGTGGCTGCTCAGGAAGTTTGTTGAATAAAAGCAAACTGAATGTTTCTCACAGTGAATGAAAAGACAAGCTGAGAGGACAGATGGCCTAAAAGCTCCCCTCTACAAATGTCTGGGTAAAAAAAATTAAAAAAAAAAAAGGAAACAACAAAACAACGTATAGGTGAATTTGTAAGAAAAAACAAAAAGCTTCAACTGCTGAAAATGCAAAGGGAACTGAAAAACGGACATCTGGGGTTTGGGTGAAGTCCTAGGCCCTGAGGGGCTGCTGGGTCAGGACACAGACCTGGGAGTACTGAGACCGAGGTGGGTGACCTGCCTGCAACCTCTTGGAGCCCTGAAGGAAGCAGTGACCAAGGAGGGATGGGCCTGGAAAGTCTGCCCAGTGGCAGGAGGGAGGGCACAGTGATTTGAGGGACAGTGGACCAGGAAATAGAAAACCAAGCAGAGTTTTACACAGGTGGGCGGTTTAGTGTCCGAGCTTTGTGATCTGACAATCCCAGGCTGATAAATTAATATAACTTTATTTAGTGGTGCTCTAGAGTGCGTCTCAGAAGCCCAGGAAGACCATGCTGAAATCCATTAACTTCCACAGTAATACGCCCCCTGATGCTGGGCTTCCAATAAAAATTCTGGACCATGTAAAGCAACAATTCCCCACAGGTGAGCATCAGCAGATACACCACACAGGAAGAGCACACTCTCAGGACTGAGACGAAAAAACAGCCAGGAAGAAAATCTAAAAAGAATAAAGACATAACAGAAGAAACTGAAACACTTAAGAGATATTTAAAAAAGAGAATCTGAAAAAGAATCAAGTATAACTTAGAGGAATAGAACATAGTCACTAGGGGAAAAAAAGCCTTCATGGACGAGCTAGACAGCAGAAGAATCCAGGGGCACTTAGGAAGCTGGAAGAACAATCTGAGAGCTGAATTGCCCAGAGACAGTAAAGGGAGATTTTTTTTTTTTAATATGTAGAAGAGAAAAATCTGGAAGAAAGAATAACATGGCGGCGGGGTGGAAGTATCCAAAGAGATAACAACTGAAAACTTTGAGGACTGATGAAAGACATGAATTCCCATATTCAAAAATTCCAATGATTTCCAAACAGACTCACACAATAAAATCTCTATCTGGGGCCGTGGCTGTAGCTCAGTGGTAAAGTGCTTGCCTAGCACACATGAAGCCCTGGAATCAATCTCCAGTTCCACAAAACAAACAACAAACACCATACATAGAAGAATCAGTAAAATCACAGAATATCTAGGACCAGAAAGACATGCTGTCTGCCAATTGTAACAGCAGGTCCTGCCAGCAAGAGTAGGGGCTAGAAGACAACAGGGTAGCACCAAGATTCTGGGGAAAATCAACAGCTAATGCTTCAAACCCCAATTAAACCCATATTCGAGCTGCAGTACAGTGAAGACCATACTAAGGCAAAATCTGAGCGGGTTTTACACTCGCGGGTCGGTACTACAGATCCCTTACTGTGCTTCGGAAGACAGAGAAACCTCAGAAGGGACCCAGAGCGCAATGGTTAAACATAACCAAGTAAGCCAAACAACAGCAGCGTCTAATTCTGAACATCTGGAAACTGGGTGACAATGACATCCTGGGCTAGGATGTCATGTAGGAAGAAGGCTGACTGGAGTCTTCTGTCTAGCATTGGAGGAAGTGGCAGACATTGCTAGCACTGTCAGGAACCAGTCCCCTTCCTGTATTGTTGCAAGAACCCCAAGTTAAGCAGGGAGCACTGTTGTTGGTAAAGCACCCAACATCAGTGCCTAAAAACATAAAGCAAAAACTAACAGACTGCAGGAAGTTTAGCATAGCTCTTGGCAAAGCTGATAGATACATCAGATAGGAAATTAGCACAGCTACAAAATATCTGTGTATTAAACTCATAAGCTTAATCAAAAAGATGTACAGAAGATAGTTAATAGTTATAGAATATGCCTTATCTTTTTTTTTTTTTTTTTTGTTTCTTTTGTTTTAGAGACAGGGCCTTACTATGTAGTTTAGGTTGCCTCAGTCTCACAGTGATCCTCCTGCTTCAGCCTCCCGAGTGCTGGGATTACAGGTGTGCACCACCACACCTGGCTAGCATATGCATTTTTTTTTGGTACTGGGGTTTGAACTCAAAACCTTGCACTTGCCAGGCAGGTGCTTGTGTCACTCAACTATATTCCCAGCCCTAGAAAATGCATTCTTAAGCAAAGAGTGAATGAAGGAAAAAACAAAAAAACCCTGACCATGTATGAAGAAGAGTCTCAAAAATGGTATCTTATGTACAGAACATGTTCTTTGAGCATGATGTATGGAAGTTAAAATGATAGTCACAATAAGATAAAACATCTCTCAATATGTGGAAATAAAAATGCTCCTCATTAGTCAAAGAATATCAAAGAATATTGACAACTACAGGTTCAGTATCCCTTTTCAGAAAGGCTTGGGACCAGAAGCATCTCAGATTTTGGACTTTTTGTGATTTTGGAATATTTGAAGAACAATGAGGTATCTTGGGGATGGGACCCAGGTATAAAAGTCATGTATGTGTTATACACAGAGCCTAAAGGTATCTCTATACAGTATTTTTGGTGTGCCTATGCTTTGTGACTTTTTTTTTTAATTGGTATCGGAAATCGAACTCATGACCACGTGCTTGCAAAGCAAATGCTTATGCCGCTGAGCTAAATCCCCAGCCCCTGTGACTCTATGAGTTCAGGTGTGAAAGTTCCTACTTTTGTCAGGTGGGTGCTCAACAAGTTCTGGAGTTTGGAACATTTCTGATTTCTACAACTCGCGCTTTAAACTGAGTGACTATGAGGACTTGAGTGTAGTTCAGTGGTGCATGCTTGCCCAGCACGCATGAGGCCTTGGGGTTCAACCCCAGCACTGCAAAAAGACCAAAGCCTCAGAGAAAACGAAAGCCCTGCACATAAACATTCGTGGGGTGAACCTGTAACACACTTAGAAGGTAATTTATAGCTTTACATGCACACATTAGGTGAAAAAGTCAGAAAATTATGACCTAAGTGTTCTATACATTATAAAAACATAAAAGTCTAAAATAAAAAATCTAAAGAAAAATATGACAAATAATAAAGACAAAACATAAAGGAATGAAATAGAAAGATATAGAGATATCATTTCAGTAAAACACCAGTTCTTTAAAAAAGGTTAGTAAAGTACAAAAATTTGATAAAACTGGTAAACAGAAGAGACAAGTAAATATCAGGAATGAAAAACGGATGTGTAACCACAGATCCAGCCCAAATTTAAGAATAATAAGAGCATACCATGTATGAATGATAGGAAGGCAACATACTTAAAAATGGAGAAAGCAACGATTCCTAGCACAGAGGGCAGGAGGCGTGGAGGGAGGGAGGGAAACAGGATGACCCCGTGTGCGTGCATGTGCGTGTGACGCAGAGGGGGAACTCTAGTGACCAACAAAATGACAGGACATCCTGGACAGACAGATTGCAGGCTCTGAGCACCGCTATCACATTTAACTCTTCAAAATGCTTCACATCCAGTCTCATTTCAAGAAGCAGCCAATTAAGCAAAGCCCACTGCCTGCCTAAAAGCCCACCCTACCAGCAGCTTTTCTGTTTTCCTTACTGGAGAAGCAAGCCACAAGCAGACCAGGAAGACTGAAGCCGAAGCAGAAAACTGCTCATGCTGTCGGCAGACACAGAGGGAAAAACCTGCTGAAGGGGAGACGCCAACATTTTGGGTAAATAATAAAGCTGATGAAACATCACCCTTCAACTGTTGTCAGCTGCAATGCCTCTGTTTTGGGGCCCTTGCTCGCCTCTGTGGATTGGGTGGCCGTGGTGTGGTAGGAGAGGGTCCAGGGGACGGCAGGGGTGGCCACTTTGGGAAACCTATACAAGTACTCCTGAGTTTCTGCTGTTAGCAACCACTGTTTTCCACTCAAACTGCCCCCTCCCTTTTTTAAAGGAAAAGTACAGACAAAAAAGCAAACCATTTGACAATTCTGATCCTTTTGCAGGCTGGCAGGGCATAAAAATCATCACAAGAGCCTACTCTTGGCCCTGAACAATAATTTGTAAAACAAAACACACGGAAGCTGTGGTGCTCAGCTCTTCTGTCACTGCTTGGCTGGGGCTTGCAAGGGAAAGCTGGAGCATGGAAGCCTGACATGTGTGCCGTGGTGGTGGGTGGGGACCTGGGTCTTTGGTGGTGGTGTCACTGGTCACGTGGGATGGATGACAGGACGCAACTCTGGCTGCAGACAAGTCCCTACCTTCTTTCTCTATCACGCTTCTGACACCCTGGTCCGTGGCCCCCGCAGCAAGGCCAGGTGATTGGTTCTAAGTGGCTCCTGTGGGTGGTGGTGGCCTGGTTGTCTAGGAGATGAGGATTTTGTGCAGCTCTCCATGGATGTGCTGAGAGAGCAGGGATCTAAACTGGGTTTCAGAGCCCTAGAACTTTTCTTAGCATATTCCTAGTTATTTGGACTCCTCAAAAAGTAACAAAACCTTGACAACTTGAGGTTTAGCCTAACTACCAATGCTAGAGCAAAATAACTGTACTGCTTCCAATCTGGACTTTTATATACAGCATTATCAAGTAGTATGCTTGCTATTTAGTGACAGGGCTGGTTCCCAAATCTTGAGGCACTTTAGGATCCAAGGGCCACTGTACTTACACCCCCTTATTTCAGACAATGGATCTGGAAGTTAAACTAAAACCTGAACAGCTTGCTTTTACCTGGTCCCTCAGACTTTATTCAAATCCAGTGCCAGGACCTTGACTCCCGACCTAATGTACAAAACAAAGCAGCAGGGGGAGAAAGGGCTGGTTAGGGGGAGAAAAAGGACAGTCAGCTGCAAGCAGTGGCCGCTGCTTAACACTGCATAACACAACTGAGAAACTTTTCTCTGGGCACTCAAAATAGGGACGCACAGCCTTACACATATGAAGGCTGGGAGACACTGGTGCAGCAGAACACAGCAATTTAGTGTCTGTGATGATGCTATAAAGAAAAATATTTTTATTTGTTTTATTCTTTTAGAGACAGGGTCTTGCTCTATAGCTCAATCTGACAGCAATCTGCCTGCTTCAGCCTCCTGAGTGCTGGGATGACAGGCATGTGCTACGAAGCTCAGCAGAGAAAGATTTTAGAAAGCTCAATCTTGGTGTATGACACCTTTAAGAAGACCGTTTGTTTTTAAGTTTGGATTTGATAGAGGATACGCTTCAGTTATCTGAGTACCTTCCTTGTCTCCACTCATGACGCTGAACTCAAAGTGTGTGGTCACGTGTGTGCATTTGAGAACCCTGCTTTCAACAGTGACAGCCTCCTTCTGCCTCCATGTGACGAGTTCCCTGTGCTGTTCCAGGGCCTCTGGTCCTCTGAATTCGGCAAAGACTTAGGGGGCCGCTGAGTGCCCAAGTTTATCTGGGCTTCCTTCACACAGTTTGTTTACTTCTAAGATTTATGGTCAGAGTGGAAGGGGGAGGACGGACCGTCCAGCAGAGTAGATTTATAACCTCATCCTGTTTTATAATAACATGAGGGATGACACCCCAGGACACACGCTTGGGGTGACGGCAGCACAGCTCAGAAACTCGGCGGGAAGTTTTATATTTTGGCTTCGGTGCTTGTGTGGCAAGGTCAGGAGGAGAGGGCCAGGGAAATGAGCCAGAGAGACGGGCAGAGAGTGAGTGTCAGCTGGCTTAATTTTCTGTGTCAACTCCGAAAATTAGATAAACAATGACAAACCAGGCTTTTTAAATGAACTTGTCACTTCTGGTTTTCTTGATACAGAGTAACATTTTTCAAGTCCTGGGAGCCCCAAAGACAGATTTAACCCCTGTGAGGTTTGCCCGCGGTTGGCAAGTTCCTACATCTGAAAACAAGGGTTTAGTCCAACTCTGTAGCCTTTAAAAGAAAAACTAATTCTCCTTAATAGTTATACCTCATCTCCTTAACGTTCAACACTCTTTTCATAACAAGAGCCAGAAGACGGTCCAGTCTTTTACAGAAGGGTCTTAGCAACTTCGTAGTTTTTTCTCACCATTGTCGTTGCTTGTTTGATCCACTCAACACAATTTCATTAACGGTTTTTTTTGTTTGTTTGTTTTTTGTTTTTTTTTTTTTTTAGACAGGGTCTTACCCTGTAGCTCACAGTTCAGGCTGGTCTCAGACTTGAGGAGATCCTCCTGCCTCAGCATCATGAGTGCTGGGATTACAGACATAGACCAACCTAACTTGCCAGGGTGAGCGCTGACCCAGACCAGGGGCCTGGCTAGGTCCTCTGATCTTTACTTCTTTTTGCAAGTGTGTCCTTCAATCCCTGTTCTAAGCAACCCAGCAGTGCCCACACAGAACACCCCTGGCTCTGCTCTTAGCAGCAGCGCAGGGGAGCACAGCTCCGCCCTGTCCCTGCTCTGCCCGGCTCCTCTGTCCTGAAGAGATGGGAGGTTGGAACTGTGCCGATTTCTACAGGCACTCTGCTACGGTGAGTCTACACTGCAGGGCCCTCCCCTGCAGGAGGCGAGGAGCAGTGGCTCTAACAGCTTCCTAACTGGCTCCATTTTGAGGAGACGCATTCAGTGGTCCTGGCCTGAGCACATCAGAGAAAGAGGGGCTCACGTTTACAAGGGAGCCCCGAGTGCCTCAGCTTGCAGGCCTCTTCCAGGCTGCGAAGAAGCAGCTGGTCAGCCCCACTCCTGTCAGCTTCCACATGTGGATCCGACAACAAGGTGAGACGTCAGGAGATCTGGCCAAGGTGGGGCTGGGACTGAGGCGGGCAGGGCCCGCCTGTGCTCTTTGTTCTAACACGGCAGTGACCGCAACCTAACTTGCCAGGGTGAGCGCTGACCCAGACCGAGGCCTCCCGTGACCCCCAAAACCTCATCCAAAGTCAATGCCAACCTGTTTCACACACAGCGATGCTGCACTGAGGTGGTGACCGTGCTCCAGGCTCAAGGTCGCACTACGTAGCCCAGGCTGGTCTTGAACTCATGGTGATCCTCCTGCCTCAGCCTCTTAAGAGTGCTGGTGTACACCACCACGCCTGGTTCACCGTGCCTCTTGAGCCACCCTCTACAACCAGCAGACATAACTCTCTGCATGACAAAGCCACAGAGCCTCCATCTGCCCTGGAGAAACTAAGACAGGCAGTGCAAAGTCCGCCATCCACCCCAGTCAGCCTGGGCCCTTCTCCAGGTCAGTGTGGAAAGGCCCCTTCCACAGCTCCCAGACTTTCAAAATCCCCCAATGCCAGCTAGCTGTTGCCAGGACAGTGCCTGGAAGGCGGGGGCAACGGAGAGGGGACAGTTGTCCTGCCTGCTGGGACGGGGCCTGACCGAGTCGTGGGGGACTCTGGGTCAGCAGAGTGACCCTGCCTGAGCTTCCAGGAGCCCTGCGGGTGCCACGCTCCACGGCATGGCAGCCTCTGCCCTCTGAACTCAGGCTGAGGACCAGGGACTGGCAGAGGCCACGGGAGACTCAAGGTACAGCCAGTTTCGCACTGTGACCCGCTGTCTCACAGCAGCCCCCAGGGGGAGGTGGAGGTGGAGCTGCTCTCCATTCCTCCCGCTGGGGGTGACCCCTTCCCTAGGCCTGGGCCTCGGGAACCACGTCACTCCCTGCGGACAAGACCGAGCGGACTGTCCTGGGCTCAGAGTGCCGCGTAACTGAGATGCGAAACAGAAAAAGGGATCCCAACTGTTGCGCCCGTGCACAGCCTGTAGACGAGGCGGCAGTGCCCGCAGACGGCATTTCAAACACAGTTTATTAGCGTGTGATATGAAAAGGGTATTTTTATTGCATGATATAATGCAATGGGACCTTGGGCGCTTTGTGGAAAGACCTCACACTCAGAAGTGTAATGAACCCATAGTCCCCAAAACATTATGCTGTACATTAACCTATCATTAATGGCACATTAGGGCTGGGGGCATTGCACGCTTGCTGGTCAGGGTGCCATCAGGACAGTGTGGAGAAAGCCACGCCGTCTTCCCAGGCTTAAAACAAATAGAGAAAATAAATATTCCTGATGTCTACAGGCAGCTTTAAAGGAAGTTCAATCCCAGCTCTGCCTTGCAATTTCCAAGCCTGTTTAAAAAAGAAGAAGAAGAAGAAGAGAGAGATCCACACCAAACAAAGGGCAAGGGTGGCGGCTGGCGGGCAGCTTACCTCGGCTCCCAGCCCCACTGCCCCGAGAGGCTGACGCACACCGCACCTCTGCTCGTGTGACAGCTGCCTGGACCGAGGTCGCAGAGATGGGAAGGGGCACTGGGAGCTGTGTGACTGCCCTCTCAGTTTCTCTCTTTTTAAAAGTATTTTTAAAAATTACATTTGTGATACACTGTCATTTTATTCCTCTTGGGGAACTGGTACACATGTGCTGAATCTTAAAGCTTTTTGCTTCTCCTCCCTGTCCATCTGTCTCCCTCACCTCCAGGGCCCCTTCCTATCTCCTTTTTTTTTCTTTATCCCTTCTTTCTTTCTTTCTTTCTTTCTTATTTATTTATTTATTTATTTTCGAGACAAGGTTTTGCTGTGTAGTATAAGCCGGCCTTGAAGTCACAGCAGTCCTCCTGCCTCAGCCTCCAAAGTGCTGAGATTACAGGTGTGCACTACCATGCCTGAATCTCTTCATTTCCTAGTTGGAGAAATCAAGACTCAGAAAGATGAAAGAAACCTCACCTCACAGAAAAACAGGCAAAGGATGTGAGAAAATACAGATGGCTGATAAGTGTGAAAACACTCATTCTTAACAAAAGAAATGCAGCCAGGCAAAAGAAATGCAGGCGGCATACACCTGTCATTCCAGCACTCTGGGAAGCTGAGGCAGGAGGATTGTAGCTCAGTGTGAAGGCCCTGGCTTGATTCCTAGTGTGATTCCCAGCATCACAAACAAAACTAAATAAGTTAAATGACAAACATGTACCACTTTACCACTGATCAGACAGGCAAAGGCTTGGCTTATAAGCTAGTGTCAGGAGAGGTGAGGGAGAACTGGGCTTTCTTCTATCTAGCATATAAAAAGTTACATACAGCCACTTTCCTAACAGTAACAATATGGAAATGGTCAAGATATTCTATGACCAGGGTTCTGGGCAAATAAATATGGTGCCTGTCTATAAGCCCAGCACTGGGGAGGCTGAGGCAGGAGGAGGATGGCTGTGAGTTCAAGGTCAGCCTAGAATACATAGTGAGACCCTGTCTCAACCCCCACTCCATACTGATATTATGGGTACTATGCAGCCATTAAAAAGACTGTGACAGACATTTCTATAACGTGGAACAATCTCAAAGATATGTTTAATAGCTATAAGAATTAATGAGAATAAAAAGATGATTCTAGGATATGTAAGCTGCTGTTAACAGAGCTCATCTCAGGAGAGAAGGACTGGGGGCCACGAAGAAGCTGGAAGAGGATTAACTTTTTATGGTGTACCCTTCCGTGCTATTTGAATTATCAACCACAATTTACAAACTAATTTTGAAAAAATACACTGATGAGGGCAAAGAGAAACATTCCTGGGAACCGGTCATTTTCCACCTTCTATGCTAAATGCTTTAAATGCTTCTCTTGTTTTTGCTTCACCAAAGCAGAAATAGTGAGTGGGTCACTACTGTCCCTTCCCAGAATAAGGGAACCCCAGTTTCACAGGTGAAACAATCTGCCCCGAGCGACCCTCTTTACCCACCTTCTCCTAACAATGAAAAGGAACCTTTGTAAAATCAAGGAATCTTTCTAAACTTGATGAAGCTACGGCCCCTTCCAGGCCCAGCCAGGGAGTGACTAAGACAGGGAGACAAAAGGCTCTGACTTTGGCTAAGGTCAAGTCAAATGTTTTAGTGGAAAGACCTTCATGTCATAAATGGGTACAGGGCTTAGGCACCCCAAAGCTATGCACCGTTTAAGTAAACAATGTCCTGAACTCAGACACATGAAGGGCCGCTTTCTCTACTTAAAATAAGCAGGGATTGATGTCACAGGAGACGCAGCGGCTGGTTTGGGGCGGAAAAGCCTTGGGAGCATCTCCAGCCCCGCAGCCCTCTCTTTTCCCAGCCACGGAGTCTTCATATTTTGGGGCAACTGGCTTTGTGGCAACATTTTTAAATGCTGGATTTTATTTGTCCTAAGGTCTGCTAGCATACACACACACAGACACGCCGGTAATTAACATGTTGATTAGTAAACAGTTTAAATATATGACAGACAATGCAGTTAAAGCCTACGGTTAGGTCAATATGTGATTTAGATTTGCCATTTAAAAAAATCTCATTTAAATTTTGCATACATTAATCACTACCATACTTCAAGGTTCTGATATCCACCTGACTACAATATTAAAATAAAACTTGCTGCCCCAGGGAAATCCTACTTATTCTTAATTGTTTCAAGGCTTTGATGGGCTTTTAATCTAAGATTAATTTATGCAATTTTAAATAACTCTTCTTATGATTAATAAGCTTGAAAATTAAAAGGAGTCTAAAGCAATTATAATGAGCATTTGGTCATAACCTCATTAGAAGGAGGAGTGAAGGATACAGCTCTGGAATTCTTACAAGACTACAATTTAAGGTTACTTTTAGAGAAGTCAAACATAGTTCCTGAAATTGCAAAGGCAGGTTAGCAAAGGTCAGTGTTAAAAGGAGGGCTGCTAGATTAGCATACTAATGACTCTCCCACAGTGACAGGAAGGACACGCAGGGAAGACACGGAGAGAGATGGATGACAGGCACCAGGAAGCCAGGCTTGGAGCTGGCATCCCAGGCCCGTGGCCGGAGACCTGCGTGGGTTAGGCTGGCTCAGCTGCAGGCTGAGATTCAGCCGCATCGGGCCCTAGAGCGGTCAGAGATCAGCCCCTCGTGTCCCTTTCCTGGCCACCTTCTCCCGGTGGTGGGCAGCCTTGTCACCGCTGCTTCACTGAACAACCACTGAGGTCCTGTCACGCTGGATCTGCCCCAGCCACCAGTGCCCTGTCCCTTCTGCAGCCGGGTGGGTTCCACTCTGCCGCTGCTCCTCTGCCCTCTATTGTACAGTTTTCCTTCCTAGAACGCCTTCTTTTGCCTTTTTTTTTTCGAGACAGGCATTCAGCCTGGCCTCAAATTCATGGTGATCCTCTTGCCTCGGCTTCCCAAATAGTGGGATCATAGATGTGCCACGGAGCCTGCCTGGCTGCTTCCTGCTTCTTAGCAGTGACACTGATGCTAGTAAGAAGGTAGCATTTATTGAATACCTACTGTATGCAGACACTGTGAAAAGCATGTAGCACCTCATTTCACCTCATTTACAGGTTTTATTTTGTGAGACCCCACTTTCCCACGTGAGGGAACAGAGGCTGAAAGAGGAAGCACAAGGCGCCGTAGGCACAGGACAGAACAAGCCACCCGTGACGCCATTTCCAGGTCCCCCACTCAGCCCAATTCTAACTGTCCTGGAAGCCCTGATCCCATCCCTGCGGTCCCCGGACCAGCCCTCCCTGGGCTCTGACCCTGTGGAATTCACAGCTCATCCCACCCTCTCCAAAGGGTCCCAACGGCAGCTCTGGCCTGCCCCAGGGACAAAGACGTTCCTTCCAAGCTTCCTGAGCCCACACACACCTCACCTCACAGCCCTGGACGCTTCACACTTGTTAATTAACCGGCTGTTCACAATAATTCTGTCCTGTGACGTATTGGTGACATCGTACTGCTGACCCAGGGCACACACAAGAGACAAGGCTTCCTAGGCGCGGGGAGGAAAAACCCACCAGGAGCCGCCCATAACAAACCACCAAGGTGGTGGCACCAACACGCAGACCTGCGTGAGTCACACAAAATTCCACTGGCACATCTGTCTCTGTGATGCTGCTAGCTGGAAACCTCCAGGAACCCAAGATGACAACATCATGACCCAAAAAGGCCGAGTGGGGCAGTCCTCCATATGTTTAGCATTTTTAAAAAAATTTTTTTTTGGTTTTCTGAGACAGGGTCTTGCCATACAGCCCAGGCCGGCCTTGAACTCACGGCAATCCTCCTGCCTCAGCCTCTTGAGTGCTGGGTTTACACACGTACGCCACCATGCTCCAGATGCTTTCACTAAGTCCATCTTATATCACATAGGAACAGTACCACCTTCCCTGTGAGCTTGGCATCGGCACCCCCATCCTGGGGGCAGAGCCTGTCCCTGGAATCCCCCCATCCAAACCAGATGCCTCTCTTTTGGGCTTGCCATGTTGCTTTGCGCCCCCTTCACGGGACAGAGTGACTTTCAAGCTCATCCTTAGCTGTCTCAGACCTCATGCCGAGGCCAGCGTATGGCCCGTTAGCTGGCGGGTCACAGCTCTGCCTGTCATTCCACCTCTGCCACTACAGCAAGGTGACCAGCAAGGCCGCAATGCCCCTTGCCAGGCTCCTGCTGCTCTGGCCTTATGGCCCTATGTCTCTCTCCTGGTCTCCCTAGTGCCTCCTGAGGGTCCCCCACTCCACGTGACCTCTCTGCGGCCTCTATCACATTTTGGTCACTTACTGGACAAAGACAGCTGAACAGCTACTGGTGCCCTGTGCTGTGCACCCGTCAGGGGGTGCCATGTGCAACGGCCCTCTTCCTCACCGGCCTGGCAGCTCCAGGAGGACAGGGCTTGTGGCTGGTGGCCCTCTGTGGTCCCCAGCCGGCAACGCAAGCAGCTGGTCTGGGAACTCAGGCTCCCAGTGCGCAGCGAGATAAAGAGCGAGGCCACAAAGAAGCCACACGCAGCTTCCTGAGCTGAGTCGCACCGAGGACGCCAGCTGGATGGGGTGACATGGCAGTGCGCGTGTGAGAGTGGCACTGAGGGTAGCACCTCGCACACCGCGTGCAGGCAGCCAAGTCTCCGGCGGGTCCCAAACTCAAGGCACAACAGGCAACCCTGTCCTGCCTCGTTTGTGTTTGCGTCACTGGTTTCCAAAGCTGAGATGCGCGAGGTGTCTCAGTCTCCCTCAGGTAACTAACAGCCCTGCCGCCAGCTGCTGGGAACTCTCTCCTCCCAGGGTTCTTGTTTTGGGTGAGGGTCAGACCCCAGCTGGGCTGCCACCACCTGAGGACGCGGAGCTGGACGTGAGCACCAAGCGAGCTCAGGGAGGCGTCCCGGGGCCCTGGCTTCCTCAGTCTGCTCTGCTGAGATCTGACAGGTTTCTCTGTGGGGTAGTTGTATTTTTTATATTTTTGAAATAGTTTGATGTCATTGAAGTTCACAAGCCGCAGTAAAGACAATCCTGACAGTGCTTATATCAAGGCAAAATTAGATCATTTACACAAAAGAACTCATGTGTTTAAAGATGCTATGCATTTAGAATAATTTCTGCATACTTTTTCTTTTTAAAGAGGTCTTGTTATGTAGCTGGTCTTAAGTGATCTCCTGCCCCAGTCTTCTGAAGAGCTGAGTATGTAAATAAATGTATGTTTTTTAAAAAATCTTTTTGAGACAGAGTCTCGCTATGCAGATCAGACTGGTCTTGAACTCACTTTGTAGCCCAGGCTGGCCTCAAACTTGCAGCTATCCTCCTGCCTCAGCCTCCTCAGTGCTGGGATTATAGGCATGTGCCACTATGCCCGGCTAATAAATCCATGCTTTTAAGATTAGAGAACAGAATCCTTTCTGAATACATCTTCAGGCACAAACTGAGTACAGTGATTACTACAATGGCTTTGCAGTTCGTACTGAGAAAGTAGAACATATTCTGAATTTTGCCCTGTGTGGACATTAGAGGGTCTGGTGCTTTTCCTTGTGACCTAGCAAGCTATGTTTACCATTTGTGTGCAGAAAGTGAGACACCAATCACCAGGTATCCCACAAGGCCCAGGTCCCCTGCCACCCCATTCTCAAGGCTGCCCCAGCTGGAAGAATCTTTCCTTCCCCACAACTCATGTGAGCCATTACATTCAAATCCCTCCGATTCAATAGCCGTTCACAAAGCTTTCTATGGGGCTATTGTGGGCTAGATTTGCAGGAAGCCAAATACACAAGGTGCGTTCTGTCCTCAGAAACATGGGTCTGGCCTGTGGATATGACCAGCTACATAAGCAAGTCACTGCCATGTGGGGTGGAAAACACGTGAACAAAGGTCCCCGCCGGGAGTAAGCATGCCAGGTGCAGGACAGCACAGGACCAGTGGAGGCCTGAGGCGGCCTCAGAGGCGGGGCCAGGTCAATCTTGGAGTAGGGGTTCACCAGGGTACACCGGAGAGAGGGGTGCTGTGGGCAGAGGGGACAAAGCCTCAGGGCTCTGGGGATCGCAGGGTGGGCGTGAGACTGGCTGAGGGGGAGTGGGGCCTGGGCAAGGAAGGACCTCTGGTGACACCCTGTTCTGCACATGGGTCCTCATCCCCGAGAACTGGAGGCAGGCTGGGGTCAGGGGTCAGGGGTCAGGGGCCAGGGCCCCTGGTGCAGGCCTGCGCTGGCTGTGACCCCGCTAGTCAGGACGCCATGATCACCTTTTCCACGGTGCTTAACCCACTTTTTGGGTGCATCCCAGGGCTGGGAAGGGCAAGTCTCGAGCAGGCAGGACGTGCCCAGCTAGGCTCTGCTGGCCTCCCCACCATGGGTGCAGGGCGCACTCCGGGGAAAGAAGCCTGCAGCCCGGAGCCGGCATCATGGGCTCTGCGTGCACCGGCGTTGCAGCCCTGCCTCCCCCAGAGTCGGAGCGAGCACATTCCAGAGGCAGGCTGCGGCTTAAAAAAAGATCATGTTTAATTTAAAAATTAGAAACTGGAGCAGGCTGTGAGCACAGGGGTTGATTGAAACAAAATTTAAATTCCTGTCAAGCCCATTTAAACATGGGGGCCCTTCATAGACAATTAGCTGCTCCCTGTGAATGCTGAATAAACTCAGGCCTGGTCACTGCGAGAAGAGAGGCGCCTACTGCGAGGCGCTGGAAAAAAAATTAACTAAAACCAGGCTGTATGAAATATTTAGCCTTCCAGTGTATCACAGGGGTTTGAAAGTGTAAACAAGACAAAAATCGATTCCTTGGTGCCCTCAAATCAATCCCCCAAAATGGTTAGGGCATCTGTTTCTGCTAAATTTTGTTTACATCGGCAGATTTGCCTTAATTGCAGTTGTTTATCTCTCGATGTCCCTGGGGCCCTAATCTCCCGATTACTAATACTTAACACTCATTTCGCATCTAAAGCTACTCCTAATCCTCAACAGGTTTTGGGGGCTCTTAAAATTATTGAAACCACAGAGGCAGGAGACACGGAGGCTTTGTGAAAGGAACATTTTCTTATCTGCTACCAGCTGGGCTCAATCATCACCAGGGACGGCCACAACAAAGGTGCTAAAAGGCTCTTCCACAATGACTGCTGCTCCACTGGGGATTCAGAGGAGGGAAAAAGAGCTTTGATGGAAAAATCTGAACAAGAGGCTAAAGCAGTCCAGCCAAATAAAGTTACTGTCATAATCAAATGCTGTCAATCACCATGAAAATCCAATTAAAAATGTTTCAGCACGGCCCTCTTAAGTGGAAAAATGTACCCTATTTATACAAATTTTTGTCGACTCTACACTGATCCCACAATTAGAACGTCTTGCTATTAATTGAATCCCCCCCCAACTTTAAAAAGAGATACAGGCCAGGCAGAAGCCTTCTGAGGGAGCCGACACGCTCACAGGCTATTGGTATACAATTAAGAGTTAATCGGGTTACATTTGAAAATTCCATTTTTATTTGTGTCAGGGGAACCTTTTTGGGAATAAACGAAGGGTACCTAGTCTCCTCCTTCAGAATCAGTGGCCATTTACATTAAGAGAACAGAGGAACAGTAAACCAGGATACTGGAAAGAAACTAGTCCACGCTCCGGCAAATGTCTCTCGGTAGACCAAGGCCTAATGTTTAATTCTAATCTTGAAAATTAAATAGAGGACGGAAGGCCCAAATGTCTCCGCTGCCTGTCTGCAGTCTCTAAATAGCCGTGTGAACCTCAAAGTGTCTGCGGGCAGATTTGGGCCCCCAAATAACTGTGTATGTGAAGCCATGAAACTCATGATACCCAAAGGGTTCTCTCTCAAAACTGCTACAAATTAAAAAGCAAACAACCCATTAAACAAATCCAGCTGGTTACAACTGTAAATAGGAGGCTGCTAATATTTTTTCACAGCCCTTGAAATTCCTTGTTAGACTCATTAATAATTGATAAGAATTGCATCTATTTATTGGTGTGTACTCACAGGAAAACAACTTTGCTACCTTCAACAGCAATTCCTAATTCCCAGCGACCAGCTGTAAGATCTTTTACATTTCCCCCTTCAAATGGCTGAAATGTCACTGTTCTTTCTCAACTGAACCCACCGCTGCAGAGTGTTCAGAGTGGTGTCCATGTGGTCTGTTGAAGGGAGGTGGGGTCTCCTGCCATCTCCTGTAGGCCTCGGCTCTCTGACCACGTCTCAATTCGGACTTGGAGGGACAGACTGCCTGCCAAAGGTCACAGCTTCTGGTCAGCACCTGCTTAGCGCTGCCTGGCTGTCCCCCACACCAGGGAGGGACGGACCCTGGTGCCTATGCTGGTTTGGGTGTGCCCATGCTGAACTGGTGGTTAAATATTTTCAATATCACCCTGCATCCTAGAAATCTGATCTTACCCAGTGGTAAGCAGGAAATCAAACATACGCCTTAGCATCGTCAACCTAATTTATACTGAGAATTAAAGCATGTTTGTTCTTGAATTTCTTCAGCTTTATTCCATGAGTTGCTGGAGAACAAGGGATGTGTTGTTATCAACTGGTGAGTGTCTGGTACAGTTTGTTTTTATTATTGATTTGGATTGGAGAGAACAGTACATGCAGAGTGATCAGTAAGGTTTTGCCCGAATGACAGCAAAACAGGCCAAACTGAGCACTGAATTATGAGGCCACAATCCTCCCTCAAGGAACTTACACTCTAGTTGGAAAAAAAAAAGTGAGTTTTACCTCTGGCTGCTCCTTATGATCACCAAGAGAGCTTAAAAAAAGTGCCTGCTCCCTGACCCAAATGCAGAGATCCTTAGTCTAGGCTGGGATTCTAGCATTTCTTGCTTTCCTTTCTAACCCCCCTTAATGACTGATGAGCTACCGGGGTTAAGAACCGCTGAACCACGTGGCCCAGCTCCAGACAGGAGCTGAGTCTGCTGTAGGTGCTGCGCCAAGTTAGACTGAAGCCATCCTAACTTAGGGGGGCTCCCAGAAGGCAGTGAGCCCTTTGAAGGGGAAAAGCTGTGAGGCCTTCAAGGGTAGGGGAGAGGATGCGACACCACTCAGAGCACAGAAGCTGCAGAGAGCTGAGCAGTGTCTGTCAGGGAACTAAAGTGAACAAACTGAAGACTGGTGTCACAATGAAAAGCAGCCCAGTGATGCACTTTACTGCACCCAAGGAAACCACTCTTCTTGTGGCCAGGGAAGGCTGTGCCTTGAAATGGGATGCTGGGAAGCCGTCAGTCCGATCACACAGGAAGGAAGCACTGCCGGCAGGGGAAGTTCAGACAACCACAAACTGGGAAGGGCAAATCATCACCATACTGAGATTTGACTTGACTGATGGAGGAGAGTTATCCTTCACTGGAGAACTAAAGCCGTCAGATCACGATGATCAAGGAAAACTATCTGTGTCTCTCTTACCTTATATATGCGCGCGCGCACACACACACGCGCGCGCGCACATATGTATTTATCTGCTACCATCTCATAAAAAGATTACGCAGTCACATCTAAAGAAAAACAGAAGTGAAGCCTGTTTTCAGGGGTTATAATCTCTCTGTTCTTGCTGAAGTGCTAACGTGTCATCAAAATTCAAATTAAAGCTGTCTGATTTAGTGCGATCTCAAGCACCCAGTGATTTTGCCATCATAATTAAGTGCAATTAAAGAGCTCAAATCAGCTTCTTTACTACTAGTGGATCCCTTTTTGTAAGCAGACACAAGCAGATGATTTTAATGGTTCTTAGAACTTGAGGGGGAAAAACATCATTGCATGACTGTCAACTGGACCCTTTGCAGAGCCCGTGATGGTTTTTGTGCTTGAAGGAGCCCTGGCCAGGAACTCTGGAAATTTGAGGTGCTCTGGCTGATGAGCTGCTTTGCCTGTACTTTCAAATAAAAATGACATCTGCAAGATTGGCTGGCCAGACATACACTCAGAGGCTCATTTTTAGACATGCTGCATGCGACGCAGCAGATAGATAAGCACAGTGAAAGGCAGCGTTTTTAAGCATCACTAGTATCTTCAAAAACTTAAAGCTTTGGAAGCACTGTAGTCCCTGAGCCTTTCCAAGGGTTGCAGAACTGTAGCATTCCTCAGTGCACGCACATGTGTGCGCACACACACACATACAGAGGTCCTGGAAGCTCGCCTTTGACCTGGCTGGCAGAATGTGGTGCTGACGCTCAGCTTTCTCTGAGCTCAGTACTCCCGGAAAGAGCAAACCCCTTTCCCCATCTCTCCTTCCCCCATGACTTCCCCAAGACTCGCAACTGGCTCTTGTTCACCTGTCTCCACACAACCTTGGCCTCCTCCCCTTCCCTTTGACCTGCTCCTCCTCAACAGACATTCTCTCTACTGTGATAGGCAGAAACAAGGCCATCTTCTTTATTGTCTACTGTACTCTGTGTTTCCTAACGAGCCGAAGGTTTGGGTCTACTAACGGCAAACAAGGCCATTTGGTGTGAACTCCAAGGTCACGGTGGACTTTGCTGGACTGACGGAAATCTAACAGTGGATTTTAAAAGGGACCACGCAGGTGCCTAATTTATCATATACCTTGATCAATGGAGAGAACAACCAACCAAAGTCTCTGAGAGTATAATTACAATCAAGTTTGGGAAAGCAGAAAAGCTACCAGTGACAATTTAATTTAGAGGAGTTAAACAAGTTAACATCCCTTTGCAGGTAATTAAATGTTTAAACAGATTTTTCTAGAGCAGTTTGGTGTTTATTAGGCCCCTTCCCCCAATATTGCTACCTCTTGTACATAAAGCCTTCACTGAGAAATGAGGTGCCTTCAAGTTTATAGCTGCTGGGATTAGACAAAGGGAAAAAACCCAAAAGCACTATTTGGATTATAACTGACACCCTTTTCCCTAAGAGCCATGTCTGCTTCTTGTATTTCCAGTCCCACTATTTACCTGCTTTCTAAGCAAAATGTTAAATTTCAGTTGCAAACTGCACCCTGTGTTCCTTCTTGAGTGTCTGACTAGAAAACCAAACCCGAGGAAATGCTAAACCAGGATGCCTTGCTCTGGAATGTACGAGGAGATGCACAAAATAACAGGTATTATTAGAACCGAAAGAGAAAACCCATGTTTTTAAACAATTACCAAAGCAGTATAGTAATAGTATAAAGACAATTTCTGCGCTAGCTTGTTTCTCTGAAATTCTCTTTGCCACTGAACAGCTAGAACAGATAATAACTATTAGTAAATCAAACTCCTCTGCAATATCCAGCTGTGCCTCACGCATTTACATACAGATAGAATGGGTATATGTTTTTAATATGTATGGGATACGTACTTTTCCCACAGCTGAAGTGCATGCTACAAAGGAGGAGGAGAAAGGGAATCAGATCAGCATGAGATAATAAAGTGGCCTAGATAAAGTATTAGCCAGCGATTGATCTCAAACCGGGATGCCGCTTCTTCTGACCTGATTACTTACTATGCATAGATTCCATTAAATAGAGCTTAGAAGTGGGAAGCTCCTGGAAATATTCTAAATGCATAGCCGGATCTGCAGCACTCTGAGCCCAAATTGTGAGTGTGTGAGGGTCCTGCCTTCGCTGCTGGACAGGCCGGGAGGTGAAAGGGCTGCCTGACAGCTGGCAGCAGCCCAGAGGCCCCCAAGGAGGGGCCTCCCCTCCCCCACTCCAGCAGGCGGCCTCTAAGGGAATGGATTCCCTCTTCCCTCCTGAGCTGCTTCTCTGATCCTGGCCACTGGATGAGAAGGTGAGAGCTTAATAGTCACTTAGATTCATGGTCCCCTTTGAAAAACTGCTGACAACCATGAATTCTTCTTTCCAGGAAAAAAAAAAATGCAAATCTCCATCTGAACACACAATTTTACATGTGATTCCAGGGGCTCTAGCAGAATTCCTGAAGTCACAGACTCTTTAAAGGCCTGCAGATCCAACGCGTCCCTTCAGTTCTGCAGAGGAAGGTGCTGACTGGAAGGGAATGGGTTGCTGCGGTGACAGTGACGCAGGGGACCTCAGCAGAGCCTGTCCCTGCTAAGTCACAACTTACGCCTCCTCCAAGCACCCAAGAGCCTACAGGAAGAGCAGCTCCTCAGAGGGAATTCCTGTGGTTTAGAGAAGCACATGGTCTATGCAGTCATGTTTCTCATCTTACCTGTTCACGAGTGTTTAAACATATAATCTGAAGAGTAATATCTATATGACTAGGACCCCATATTTCATGTCTTAGGGTGTCTCTTTGTTTCTGAATTAAAGGGTCTGACTTTGATTTTCTTGGTCCCCTCAATCTGCTTATTGACCTTATGGGAAAATTGACCACCTCTGCATTATTTCCCCCAGGCTACTGTCCCACTGAGCCTTCTTTGCCTGCGGGAGCTCCCCCCATTCCCCAGAAGTCAAGATGTCCTCGAGGCCGTCTGGAGCCTGCTGAGTGTTCTGTCTTCTGTCCCCTCAGATTCTCTACTCCCTGAAAACTCTTTTCTGCATTTGGTGGTGCCAGGCCATAGAGCTGGGGTGGCTCTGTCACAGGTCTTTCCTGTGACTGACACCGGTGAGGTTTTAAAGTAGGGTTTTCAGGGCCGGGGATTTAGCTCAGCGGCATAAGTGCCTGCTTTGCAAGCGCGAGGTCGTGAGTTCAATCCCTGGTACTGCAAAAAAAAAAAAAAAAAAAAAAAAAAAAAGTAGGGTTTTCAAGATTGCATTTTTTTTTTTTCTTGGCGCTGGGGATTGAACTCACGACCTCACGTTTGCCAAGCAGGCACTTAATGCTGCTGAGCTAAACCCCTGACCCCGATTGCAGTCATATTGAACAGGAGTGGAAAGAGGTGCATGGGGCTGGCTCTTACCTCTGGTCATCAGCATGCTGAATGGGCACGGCTGTCTGTGTGGCTGGTTCTACTCTTGGGGTTTAATGCTGACTCCCTGTTTATGCAACAGGCTCTGAAAAAGCTGAAGAAAGGTCAAGCCTTCCTCAGGCCCAGGAAGAGAATTGGCTCAAGGAAAAAGGCCCACACGGCTAAGCGCTGGATGAGTGTGCTGCAGTGTTTCTACATAAAGTCACAAATTTCAGACAGACACTAGAGTTCCTTCTACCAGAGTGGAATCCTTCCACCAGTGACCCAGCTGGTGGTGGATACGTTGCCTATCTGAACTCCACCTTCGGGGGCTTGGATATTCTACTAAGTTAACGTCAAACGGGTTTCTGTTCCAGCAGGCATCAGAGGCTTTCTGTTTCTCTGAAAAGGTTTGGGGCCTACACACACCCAGGCTTTGCTTGTCCTGTTTCCTCATAGGGAAAGGTCCCTCAAAAACTCTTAAAATTCAAAAGGCCCTTTTCAAATGCTACCTTCTCCGCACAGCCTTCCCCCAGTTCCCCAAGTGGGCTCTCACAGACCCCTGCAGTCCCCTGGCAACTGCTGCTTTGTCCTAGTTATTGATTGGTCTGCCACATGCCCTGCAAGAGTACACATGCAGGGCTTCTTCTCTGTCTTTTGTTGGGTCTTTGCACCATAGTGGACTACAAATATCTGTCAAATTCAATCATTTACCTGGTCCTGAGCTCTTTTAAGCAAGTGTGGATGACGATGAAACTTTGGAGTGAATGCCTCGTGTAGCTTCATGGTTACACATCAGGAAACTGCACCAGCTCATATCCAGTGGTGGTGAACCTATGGCATGCGTGCTGCAGTGGGCTGCTTTTTATCACTAAAAACTCCAAAGGTTCACTGATACAGACTTTGGGCTTCCCAGAATGTGAGTGTTAAGGGAATGTCTTAGTCTGGCTTCATGAAACTTCTACTTAGGACGTAAAAAATGCCCCTTACAATCACCACACTAAGTGGAGAGAATCAAACAGCTAAACAACGAAATGAACTGTAACACTGGGATTTTCATGGTCTCCAGAGTCTAACCTGGTGCTTCACATTTCATCTTTAAAACTGATACGGACCATGATTTTAAGACTTGATATGAGGTGTCCTGGCGTACACAGTGGTCCCAGCAAACAGAAAGCCGAAGACAGCTTGAGTGCCAGGTGTGTGTCCACCTTGGGAGGCAGGGTGATGGGTCCCACCCTCCTGTATTCTAATTTCTTTAGGCTGGGATTTGTGGTGTTCAGTCAAGGCCACACCTGGCATTCACTTAAGAGTTTCTCAGTATTTCCACCTAGCTCTGTCTCTGATTTTCTTCCTCTCATTTGGAAAATGCAACCCCACAGGGAAACCTTGACAATCCTGCAGACCTCACAGTTGACGCAGCCCAAGCTGTGCAGCCCACGATGGTACCCTGCTGGTTGGAGTTACCGTGCTTGGGAGATAAACTGCTCTTTTTGCAAAAGGCAGAGGCCCCCACCCACAGTGACAAATGGGCTCTACAGTTCATGCATTCCAGAGGAGGCTCCCTGCTTCCAGATGGGAGCACCATCCAATAGGTTGTAGGCAGAGAGGGAAAGGGAAAAATTAAAGCCATTAATATGCTGGGAGGAATAAAGGAAGTTCCTGAAGCCTGGGTCCCTATACTGTGACTCTGCTCCAAGGTGAAGGACACCTCACTTTATTTCTCATCTGTTACAAGGACCAATCTTTTGGCAAAAGGCAGGCAAGGATCAGCCACCTTGACCATAGCAGCTCCTGGCCCCATTGTTCTCACCTTTTCCCTGAGCCTTTTCCAACCAAGGGTGCCCCACTCCTGCTGTACCTCTGGGAATAAAGTCATTTAAAAGCAAACCGAGAGTAGTACTAAAAATAATGTTGACTTAAGTATAGGACAGTGCTTTGTGTGACTATAGTTTTCATTGTATTTTATTGATTTATTGGTATTAATTAAAAATGTGAGATAGCACACACCACAGTACAAAGATATGTGTTTAAGACAAGTCCTTTCTTTCTCCCCTCTCTCACACACACACACACACACACACACACACCACATTCACTTGCGTCCAAGGCAGTCAAAGTGCTCACCCTTCAGCTTATCTTTATGACCTGCCACCTGGAAAGGTGTTCCTCAGCCCCACATACATCCGCACACTGGGTTTGTGTGCAGATGTTTGATTTATAAGTAGCCAATTCATCGGAGCACCGAGACATGCGTTTACCAACAAATATCTGTTTTATTAAACCGTCTTCCTTTGTTTTAATAGCTCAGCTACCCAGCCATAGCATAATAATGCACAAGGTAAATGGGTCTCCATCTCTAGAACCTGTTCCAAGTTTTTTCAAATGTGACTAACTGCGAGAATTTCCCAACCATCAAAGAGATAAAAAAATAAATAAACCCATACCAGTTTATTTCAGATATGACAGCTAAAGTTATAAATTGCAGAGGTTGCAGTGGTGAACTTTAACTTGAAACTACCATGAAATCTGAAATCTTGCTCCAGGGTTAATATAAAGCAGAATGTACTTATCGGGAGAGTTCTCTACATGGTAAAAGTACTGTCTATGCAGGGATGAAATCTGCGTTATACAGAAGTTTGGGCATTTCAGAGCATGTGTTAGGTGAATACAAAGAATGAAACCCTCTGAACTGGTACCTGTAAAATGCAGGTTGTTTACAGAGATGAAGGACAATCGGTAGAGAGTCGTGGCTGCAGTCATGTAAGGGCAGGGAATGATACACAAACACCGGAAAGAGCTCCATCCTAACGTCATCCTAACAGCTTGTGCATTGTCAAATCAACAATCTGCGCTAAATAAATGACCATTTGGGAATTGTTAGGGAGCCTCTCTGTTCCTCTCCCTGCTTGAGTACAAACTGTCACCTGCAATCAGAGCAAGTGGCCTCGGAGCTGAGAACACCGTGCTCGCAGCCGGTTGCATCTCTCTGAGGAAAGACCAGGGGTTCATATGAACGTGATCTGTTAGACTTCACACCACATCCAGCATTTCCTGGTGAACTGCACTAACAGCCTTCACACAGCGCTGTCTTCTCGGCTCCTGGGTCTCTGACCACTGGATGGTGGGGTGGGCACAAGGACACAGAGTGGCCCATGCTAAGTTGTGACTCTCGGTGAGGCAAAAGGAGGGAGGTTCTGTTTCAAAAGCCGGGTGAGTTTTTCAAAAGCCAAATCAATAACTGGAGAGCAGAAGCTTCAAAAGGACCTACCCAAACCAAGTCAATGCTGTTACCTCTCTAGGGCTGGTGGATTATTAAAATTTCAAGTTGATCTCTTTAACAGAAGGTTAAACATAAATATCTAACTGGAGAATTCTAAGGTAACTAAGGAAACTCACTTACCATCAGTTCCTCAGGTGCTGGCCTTTCTTTTGGCTGTTTTCGCATGCTGCAGTAGGGGGAAAAACAACCTTTGTATTATCCACACAATCTGTAAATTTTCACAGTTAATTTACACTGTTACTTCCCCTTATATTTGGATTTTTTCAGAATCCATAATGGTCAATTCTTGGGCAAAGTATTGACCTATATTCCTCCTTTCTTTTTATTTTGGCCTTCAGTCAGATTTCTGGGGACCTTCTCAATCAGAAACATTTTTTTAAAAAAGTTAATTTTGTAATAAAGAATGAATTTAAATTTATTCTAATTCTGCATTTGAAATTAATGTGGAAAAAGCACAGCAACAATCTCTTTCCGATTGAGTTATCTATTTATCTCAATCTTAAATTTAGGAACAATATACTTCTTTTCTGGTGATTAGGATAAGAGTAAAAAACTGTCAATTCAAATGAGAAAACACCTCATTCATTCACTATGACTCCCAAGGTAAAAGTAACAGAGGTCAGGAATCCGAAGATAATGCTGCAAAATTACAAGTGAGTTTTTATACATTATCTCTACCTCCTTTTATTTTGGCTACAAGTTGATATTTCATTTAACAGCTGTGGGACAGCTAAATTTGTTTATTCTGCATAATGAATCAAATTCCTTATGCAAAATATTTCTTGTCTTCCATCCAACTGGAATAATTAGTAGCTGTGACATGTATTTAGCTATAATATGAAGCACTGACCAAAGGACAGAGGTGACCATGGGTAGGTGCCTACTCCAGGGCCGTGTCTATTCTAAACTCAGTGTCTAGGATGAAGTCATGAGAAGAGGTTGCTGCTTTGATCTTTGCAAAACAACACAGATGCCTTTTCTTTATAGAAGACCCCCTCTAACAAGCAGAAATGAAACCTTCCACATAGTCTCTTCATTTGCTGACAGTACTTTTTTTTTTTAAACAGAAAGATTTAATGATCATTTGGTAAACAAGAACCGTAGTTATGAACCATTAATGACACTGAGGACATTTGTGTTCCCTACAAATAATCATATGCACCTCTCGAACACTGCATCCATTAGCAAGTAATTCAAGCTGTCTCACAGTGGAGTTGGGAGCAGTCCAAAGTACTGCATCTCTTGGGGAAACAAGGCTATTACCCACTATCATTTTCTGTTTCAGCTTGACATCTGTGGAAATTTCAACACAGGTTATCCCTCTGTCTCCATAAAACTTTTACAAAACAGCTGATTAATTTTTTTTGGGGGGGGGGATAAGAGGACAGTAAAGTCTCATCCACTTTTCTTCCTGGCTGCCCAGCCCAACCGCATGCCCCAGGTTGGTCTCAGACCACACAGGGAGATACATTGGCTGTCACAATCCCAGTGTCTCTGGAGTCTGGAGGGGGCGGAGCCCATGCCAGGGCTATAGGCAGCAAAGTAACCGCAACGTTTGTTTTTCAATTTGTGTGTTGCAAGTGGGGCATTCCCATCATGCACTGCTAAGTGTTTTTAGGAGCTCCATTTAAAGGAAATTAAGAGATGAATATATGTTTCTGAATACCAGCAATAACATCATTAATGAGCTTCAAAACAGTTCAGGATTCCAGTGTAAAATCAGTATGTTCCCTATCCCATGCCCAGTATGGTGTATTTTGGAAATGAAAGGTTTGCAGAATAAAAACAGTTTCTAAAAGCCACAAAATATTATAAAGTATTGTAAATAAACACAAACAGTGTTAAATTGTTTTAAGTGGGGGAAGTGTTCTTCCTCACATTTTCTCTGTTATATAAACTGTATGCGACATTTTTATTAAGAGGTAACATATTACACTTAGTCAAAAAGGTGATAACGCTTGACATTTATATTAAGGAATATTTCTTGGCTTCACGTTAGTGTAATCATCAGATGGATCACGCGGGAGGAGACGGTGTACAGCCAAGGCCCTGACTGCAGCACCCTGGCCGCCCCAGGGCAAGGGCTCCTCTCGGCGGGGTCTGCACGGGCTGTGGCCTGGAGGGGGTGGGGGGTGTTTCATGAAGAGAGCAGCAACTAAGTGGTTATGAAGGTTCTAGAAGGTCCCCTGCCTGTCTCTGGCAATGGGGACAGTCATTCCCCTGCTCCCAATCTCCTCCGCTCTCCTGAGTAATTCCCCATGCTGGGGTGAGGGAGAGGGCAGTGCCACGGGCGGCCCAGAAGAGGGAAGGGGGTGGCAGGGACAAGGCCAGGAAGAGGAAGACGGCCTTCTTCTGGGAGGAAATGGGCACAGGGCTGGAAAAGAACCTGTGGCCGGAAACTGTGTCTCCTCAGGTATAAATGACAAGGGGCTGCCCGGAGGCTGCGGTGGGGCCCTTTGGGCTAAATCCCAGGCTTCCCTCAGTTCCTGGGGGCCCCACGGAACTGTGTGCTCAGCCTCCTTCAAACATCAGAATCCGGGAAAATGGGACCCCAGTATTGCATTTAAAATATAACCACAGATAAAAGTTATTTACTGAAAATCCAATGAATAAACTGTGCTGCCTCCGCCAAGTGACAGGCACTTTTATGGGTAACTTGAGGTTACATTAATAAAAATAAGCTTCATATGTCTGTTCAATAGGGGCTATAAAACTGTACATTTCTTAGGGAAAAAACCCCACCCCAACAGGATGGCAACAGTGTGGGTGCTCAAAGGAGGAGCCTGACTCTCAGTGGTCTATTAAAATGTGAAGAGCCTCGGAAGTACGTTTATGACCCTTTGTGTAAATAACATTTACATAATTTAAACAGTTTCTTCAGCTTTGCTGCCCCATCTGCCCAAGGCCCCAAAGTCCCTCCCGTCTCCAAAAGGAAGCAGGGAGAGCCATAGGTCTCCCGGAGCGGCCGAGTTAATGGCATGTAGCGTTTACATTGAGGGCATGGCATGTTCGCAAACGGACGGGCTCACCACTGAGTGATGAAATGTACAAATGGCTCGGAGAACTCTCCAACCGGAAGGACGGGCGAATCCTGGCATGGAGGAAAAACAAGTCACCAGAAGTCAGGACAATTGCTTTTCTGTTTTACCCCCCACCCCCTACAGCCCATTCAGAGAAGCAGAATACAGATGAACATAATGACACGAGGCCTTGTTCAATTAAAAGGACTGGTTATACCCGCCTTCCACACACTTAGGCAAAAAAATGCCAAATTTCCAGTCACACATATTCTACAATGGTGAGAAACATGAGAGCAAAGAGGGAGAGGAGGTGAAGAAAGGACAATGATAGCCATGGGCTAGAAAGGAAGGTAGGGAAAGTGTAAATGAGAAATTAATGATTATTTAAGTAACACACAAATGGTCTTGTAATTAACAAAGAGCTGTGAAATTATTCTTGTGCTGACCTTTGTTTCTTTTACTGGATTTGCTATTTATTTACACTTTCTTGTTTATTTACATTTATTTGTATCTTTGACTGCTTTTAACTGCTTGCCCCTAGATGGTACATGTGTGCGTAAAATTTTTTTCTCACTTTAATAGAAAGGCATATACAGGGGAAGTTGTTCCCTGAAAAGGAATTTCAGCCTATTTGCCAGTCTAGGCCAGCTCGGTGGGAGGAGGAAGCCAGTGAATTAAGGACACAATGAGCAACCCCCACCTCCATGACTAAACAAAACTGGGGTGGTGGAAGGAGTCACCCACAAGAGCAGAAAACTCCACAGCAACAAATGGTGACCACAACCGCATAATAAGGGGAGCAAAGCCTGTTACCATTTGCAAAGGACGGCTTTAAGAATTTAGGAGTTTTTCCAAGAATGACAGAGAGCGCCACTGTGTTTATAGTGTAGCAGCTCAGGATGTAATGAAATTACGCTGCAGAGTACTTTAACAGTCATCTCATTAGACCTACAGTTGGAACAAGAGAGCCACATAAAGTAGGCAGCTGCAAATGACTCTATTCTCATCTATTCTCATTTGCTATTAAAAATACCTTTCGGCGCCTTTTTCCTCCCTGACATCCCTACACAAAGTGCCCTGCAAAGTATGATACATGCACCTATTTAAATTAACAAAGGAATGACTTATTTTAATCTCACTGTGCTTTGGAGTGCTTTGGCCATTTGGATGAGCAATATATCATTACATACAACCTTCCAGCGCTGCAGGCAAGAAACTCAGAGCATGCAGCATTTGGTGGGAGCCAAACAATTTCTCTAGCACACAACTGTGTCAAATGCATGCATGTATTCATTATTGAGAACGAGAGGAAATAGCTTTGATGTAGTGGAAAAAAGAAGATGATAAAAGCACCTCTGCAATATGCGTGTCATTATCAATGGTGGCAGATAGATACAATTGCACAGCCTCCTATGTGATTAGTAAATATACATATAATTGCTGTGGCCAATTATCAGAAAAATGAGATCGGTAATTACAAGACAGAAAATTAACTAGAACTCTTATTAAGGCTTTGTTTCCAATTCAAACAATTGGAAACTGCTGGAAAATACAATTAAATCAAAAGGAACTGAGAGGGTCAAACCAGCCAAAAAAGGGGGAAAAAAATCTCCAAGAGGTTGATAGAAGAGTAAGAATAAAATGTTTCTTGGTTTTTTGCATACCCATCCTCTTTGAATTACGCTATTCATCCAGAGGATAGGATGGTTCGTGTTCTAAACTTAAAATTCTCATCAGTAGAGAAAGGCTTACAGGGAGAAAGAACATGGGAGGGAAATAAAATCTTACCAAGTTCAAAGGACTATGTGCTGGCATTACACAGAGAGGACATGAAAAACAGGGGCCAGTGAAATGGTCTCCTCAAAAGAAGCAAGGCACACAATGACATGACCAGCCCTCAATAAAGGCACTGTAAAATGCTCACAGAAGTCCCATTGGTTTGAAGAGCAAAAATAAAACATGATATCAATTTCAGCTGTGGTCTGCTTTAGGAATGTCATATATATCACCTGGCCTGCGAGATGTTACCAGGCCCAGTTCAAGAAATGACATTTTATTGTCTCAAACACTATGAGTAAAAAGACAGTTCAAAGTTTGAGGTGCAGAAATTATGGATTCTAACCAGTTAGGAAGCTTCTCTAAGCCATTTCTTTATAGATTTCTGTTTCTGGAGTCTATAACAATGAAAGCATCTGATGGCCAGAAGCCTTAAAATGCAGTATTTAGTAAAGTAAAAGCCTGCTTGTGGTCTTAAATGTGGCTGAATATTTACTGAGACGGTTAAAATTCTGGACTGTTTTTCTTTTTCCAAGATCTGGTACAAAACATAATGCTAATGTGGGTCTCATTTCAAAGTATGATACAAAGAGTAAATTAATGAATTATAGACCAGGCAACTCGACGACGATGTCATCTTACCACGGATGAGAAACGAAACGAGGAAAAGTGACATCCTGCATGGGTAGTTAATTTTATTTAAGACTTGATATTGTAGCCTGGTAAATTCCTCATATTATAAAACTAAGGAACACTGGGTGGTACCCATGAATAATTTATTTCACTTCTGAAAACGCCAGCCCAAGTCGACTTTGCAGAACCATAGTGAGTGGATTCTCAATCTCATTGGCAAAGAATCACTCAACGAAGATGCAGGGGTGGGGGTGGGATTCTCATCTCACGTGGATAAAGCTGCATATTTCTTTTTACTTTAGAATCCAGGGTTCTCGCATGCCTCGAGGAAGACTTTTCTGAGCTGCAGAAGACTGGTTGGTAGAGGGTGGTGGAAATGACACATACAACCCTGGACAACAGTGGCCTCCGAGAGCACTGCAAGCCCACAAAGTATGCAGGCCAAAGCAGGACATCTGAGAATGTTCGCTGTGCTGAATGAAGGGTTTTGGAGCACGCTTTCCTCTTTTAAAGAAAATAAAATAGACGTTGTGTAGGTCAGGATATGAAAGAAGTTATTTGTTGTTCTTGAACCTATGGGAAGATAGGAAGGCAGCACACACTAACTGGGGCTCCAGTTTCCTGCAACTCACAGGAAGGAAACCACCCCGTCTTGTGGGGCTCCGGGGGGCCAAGGACCATCGCAGGGAACCTACAGATTCCAGTACAGTGGTTGCTGTTACTTATAAAAAATGTTCTCTATGAAATAAGGGCTTGGGAAAGTTGGAGAAATACATCTGAAAAACATAAATGTGAACTGAAGCAGTTATACCAATAACTGTCAGTACTGGCTGAAACTGACTCTCAGTTATTAATAAAAGTCACTCTTTAAGACCCTGGGTGCCATAGTTCACCCTAAGGGCTTTTTGGGATGCTTTTCTGTTGGACTTCTAGGCATGGAGGCATAGAATGGCAGAGCAGACACAACCTTAACCAAAAGGCTTAGCCTGAGTGTCTAGTCCCAAATCAACTTTAGAGCCCCGCTAAGGGGATGCGGGCTGGATCTTGTTACCGAGGAGACGACCGTTATATAAAAACGGCTGCCATAAAGCTTTTCAGTAAGCAATTCTGGTCATCAAGGAGGACAGTCTCCAAGTCTCAGAGGTTTCGGTAACTACCTGGTCAACTCCTTTCGCTAAGCAACTGGAATGCGGGCTCGAGGTATGCCAGGAAGAGTGAGGGACAATGGGAAAGAAGTGAGTGATGCCTTTGCCTTGTGAATAATGAACGGTTCAGAAAGGTTAACCCATTACAACTGAAACTGTTTAATTATTAATTATGCACAATCTATGAGCAAAAGGACAAGTTCAGAATGTTTAATGTATGCTAACTTCAACTGGACTCTCTCTGGGTATTTTGTTATTAGCACTTGTCAGCAAGGTACTCAGGCATAAAAAAAGGCAAGCAGCAGAATATCTGTGTGTGTGTGTGTGTGTGCATGTACCTGCTCACTCCAAGAGCAGGGGAAGGAGGAGGAGGAGGCTCCGTCCCAGCCTTAGCTGCCACGAGTTCGCACGCAGAGTAAGTTTTCCAGGAAGTGCGTTTTGTGGCCTTGGAAGCAGGCAGGTATAAGTTAGACACTTTAAATACAAAAAATATAAATGAGAAAAATGCTTTTGAAATGACTTCCTTAAAGGGGAGATCATTATTTTAAAGGGATTTTATATTTCGGTAGTGCTGGGAGTCTATCCCATGGGCTCATGCTAGGTGAGGGACTACCACGGAGCTATATGATAGTTTTGTTTTTTTAAACAATGATGTTTCCTGGCTTTAAAAGGACCTATGCTGTACATGTTTACTACTAACACCCCTCCCCAACACACACAAACAGTGCAGGGAACAGCAGTAAAACCTGAATGAGGTCAGTGGTCTGTACCTTGTGTCTGTGTCAGTTTCCTGTTGCGATACCGTACTGTCCCACTGGGGAAGCTGCATGTGTCTGTCTACGTACACAGGATTTCTCCAGAACCTTTCTTACCACTGCCTAAAACTATGTCAAACTAGAAAGCGTAAAAGGATAAAGGGGCTATTTGTTTTACAAGAAAGTCATAGTCTGCTCTGTACAAAGAAGGCCAGCCTAGGTGTACAACTGGGAAAAAAAAAAAAAAGAGACCTTTGCTTAAAAAAATATTCTTGGGGCCGGGATTTAGCTCAGCAGCATAAGCACCTGCCTGGCAAGCATGAAGTATGAT